>JAOCPS010761182.1:0-10341 GCA_025505425.1 Graphium colonna
ATTAATACGCTGTGTACTTTTCGCTAACGCCATCTCTTAGTTAAACCGGCAAAAACTTATGCATACACCTGGTAAATGCATGTTTAGCAGGTATGAGAACTATCAGTTTTTTTAACACCAACATATTTATCGACAGTCTGAAGCACTCCCCGATTATATGTACTCAGTTTTTGAAAATGATTTACAATGTTAGCACGGCTTCTTTGAAACTTATTCCCCCAGGTCCTATCTTCAGAATTTAATTACTTGCACACTGGAGTAAGTTATCAGGATACTAACCATTTCATGGGAATCAAAAAGATATCGTTCTGTTTGCAACATCTGCATCAGAACTACATACAATGCTCCGACATCTGACCACCGCAAGGCTCGAAGTTGTTCTTAGAATGAACTTAATTAAAACGCAACTTGTTACCAGTGAAAAGAAACGTAAAGTCTAGTTAGACGAATTAATAATACACAATGGATGAGTATGCGTATTTGGGCTACAAAGTCTCTTTTTTCATATACACATACGTTTAAAAAAATTTTGTTACGTTATATTTCTAATCTCTTCACTTGTAAAAACAAAATGTTTTCTAAATCTCACCAAAGGTATTTGTGTACATATATAGATGAAGTGAATAGCTTTGTTATGTCTGAAGTGTACTATAGATCGCTAATAAGCTGATCATAAAGTAGCGTCGCATTTTTAAAATTTTATGTAAATGTACTTATATTTTGATTTGAAAAAATATATACAGCTCAGTTAGGGCACCCGGGCTTTTTTTGCACCGGAGCACTTGGTAAATAACCACTGCAGGCAAGCATAAACACTATCAATTATCCGTACGTTTGTAGCACCAAAAACAAGAGATCAACATGAAATCTATGCTTTAGTTCTAGCTTATGTTTTTACTAAATCGGTGACGATGGCGCCACTGTATAATTATTCTCCCGACAAACAGCGAAAACCATTTTAAATGCTTTAAAAGTGAACGTTCGTAAAACAAATTTTTAGTTACTTTGATTTAAAAACAACGTCAGATCAATTGATCTGACATTCTTTTTAATAAGAATTCTTATTAAAATAACATGAAAGAACCTCGTAAACATATTCTTTCAAATGAAAAAAAAATAAAAATCGGTTCAATACTTGCAGAGAAATCAGACAACATACATCAAAAGAAGTACCGTCGAATTGAGAACCACCTCTTTCTTTGAAGTCAGTTGATGATATTAAGTTCGGTTAGTTTAGTTACAGACGAAGTCAAATGCATAGTCGTTTATATATTTTTACTTAAAAATATAACACTTATCCTCATAATGAAAACGAAAGATTATAACTTGCTAAAAGTAAAAATAAACTGGAAAATAAGTATTGTAACTGGCCAAAACAATTTCGAAGGACGGTAGGAAATAAAAGAAAGATAAGTTTGTTAATAAAATTTATTAATAACGAAATGATAATATTTTACACATTGTCTTGAAAAACATGTGTCTTACTGGTTACGATAGACATGATTAATGGCACATTTTATTAGTTGAATGCAGCGTTTTCTGGCAAAATACCATATAGATAATTACTTAAATACACAAAAAAGTATTAAATACTTAAGCCATCTGATCTTTCTATACATAATAATTTAAATAATATCAATAAAAAGTATTCAACATATTTGTGGATATTTCATATTTAATATGATTATGTTTAGTGAAAAAAATCTAACGAGGCACCACAATATAAATTATTTTTCCTTAAATGAGATTCATTTTTTTAATTATTCGATGATATTAAATTTTTGTTTGTTTTAAAATTGAATAATACATAATAATATTGTTTCAACCAAGAAAATCAATCCTGGCAGCTATAAATAAGTAGTACCTTACAAAATTAAAAATATAACATAAATTTAATAAAAAGTTAAATATTTTGCTTACACATAAATTGTTTGTAAGAATATTTTATTCACGTTATTTCGTTTTTTTTGTACATAAATAATATCAAATATGCATCAAGATTTTTCAATATCTTATACAATAATATCGAAATGCTTATTCAGATTTGTCATTATTATAAAAAAGTACACCTAAAATAAGTTTTTACTTTATAAAATATTTTTAAGTTAAAAGTATGAGAATAAAGAATTTATTATACAACAGCTCAGTACCTTAGAGTACTAAGATTGTACTTTCTTAAAAAACTGTTGGATTTTTTTTTTGCTTTTTTATTGCAATCATTGCTCTGTGGTTTATTGTGGCTTGTTGTTTTTTTCTTATCTAATGAAACTGTTTTTACAAAATTAAAATACACTTATTGTTTCTTGAATGCAACACATAGATTGGTTTATTTACTAAAAAAAATGTTTATTAGTGTTTTATATCTTTTTTTTCTAGCTGCATTATTGTTTATGGCTAGAAGATAGATTGCCTTGATGCTGTTGGTTGCCTTCATATTGTTGCTTGCCTTTCTATTGTTGTATCCTTTTTAGAAGAATTTTTCTGATTTCTTAGTTGTATTAGTTTGTTGTCGATTACAAAATAACGCACGGCATAGCACAGCAAAGGGGTAAGCAGACTGGTACAGCGGTGGTCTTTTCGGAGTGCTTCTGTTTGCTCCTTGAACCGGATTCGTACTCGTACATACCGCGTCCCGAGGCGTAAGCGCCGCCACCTTGCATCGCGGCCTGAAAAATAAGTGAAATTATATATTAAAATTTTATAATTGCCTAATAATATATTTTTAAAGATCTCCTAGGATGCCCAAATAGCTATTTACATAGGTAGTAATTTATGTTTAGGTAAAATTTAGGTTTGTTTCCCGTTTGGTTTTGGTTTTAGATTGTAATCTTTTCACACGGAACCCTAAACCTTTTTCACAAATATAAGCATAAAGATTGACTGGTAAATTACTTTCATTATTCAATGACGTTATATGTAGGGGTCATATATGAAAAATAAAAATATTATTACAAATAAATATTGATTTACCACGGAGTAAACATAATATAAAGTTAAAAAAATTATTGCGCAAGTCATGTTCACCCTAGTAGATACAGCGTAGCCGTAGTGGCGGGGAGGTCGATGACCTGCGGCGTGCTCAGCTGGGTAAGCATCGCCCTGTACCGCCACATTTCATTCACTTATTGGAAAATATTTGCTATGAAAGTATGCCTCTAATTTTATTACATAATATGAGGGCAATGGAGTATCGAGTGCTTTCCTTTAATATCAAAGGTGGTTCACTACTAAATAACACTAAAGGCAAATATTAATTGATCTGCCGCTATCGTATCCACGCTTCATCTATTTATTTGAGAGTGTAGTCGAAAACTATGCCCCTAATTTTATTACATAAATATGATGAAAATCGAGCAGCGAGTGCTCTCATTTAGTATCATTGGCGACTCGCCAATCATCCTGTATAAGTATGTAACAAGAAACTTAGACCAAATTTATCGTTGAATCATTAGCCCGTAGCCAGTCTTGCTAAAATCGATCTAGCTGTTTCGAAAATTAGCTAACCCAAGAAAAGCAGATATTTGTTATTTTTAATTAAAAAATATAGTTAAAGTATTATCGTTGTATCTTTACATACATTTAGTAAAAATCTTTAATTTTCATTAAATAGCTATATTTAAACAAGTAGTGTACTGTTATATACAGTATGATACAATATTACATTATTGAAATAACGTAATTTTCACTCACGCTTGACTGGTATCCGGCGACAGGTTGATCCTTCTTAGCGAACGGAGTATGTCCTGGCGGGTAGTATACGGCAGGACCCGCGACATTCTTGCTCGATTGGGCGACGAGCTTGCCACTTGTCGCGGTGGGAGTGGCGGGTGGACCGCTGTGCGAGGTGTCGCGCGTTTCCCGGGTTTGCTTCGTTTCTACGCGGTGACGAACCCCGTCAGGTTGTGTCGGGAATCGCTAGAATGTGTGTTTTAAGTAAGTTTTTGTACAGAGCGTCTTAGAATAAAGAAATAAGTATAAAAATTATTTAAAACAACAAACTTTTAGGTGGTAGAGCATAACATCTTTTCACAGCTTTTGCTGTATATGTACGGTCACACTCGCCACCAAATATCACCATTCTTTATAAAATCAGAATAAAATAAAATATGCATTACTTTTGGGTCCGCAGGATGGCCATGTCTACTTTTTTTTCCCGGTCCTTTCTCCTTCAAATCCTTAATCCCTTCCCCATCCTTTCCAATGAGTCTATTTTATTCAATTTCCCAGGTTGACAACGCACTCCCGACTCTCCGGATGTTGCGTATGTCTATGAGCGGCGGGATCGCTTACCATCAGGGGAACCGTCTGCTCGTTGGTCATTCTTTCCATAAAAAAACTAGAGGAACTTACCGCTTCGGGGAAGTCTGCCAACAGATCGTCCAATCTCTTCGGCGGCTGTTGCTCGGAGGGCGAGGGCGTGTGAGGGCGCGGGAAGGGGGAGGGCGAGGCGGAAGGCGTGGGGGGGCGCGGGAAGGGCGCCGGCGAGGGCGACGGGTGGCGGTTGCTGCCCGGGGGAGGGGACAGGTTGTGGCTGGAGTAGCTCTCGTACTTGTACGTGGACGAACCCTGCGGGAACCATTTGGCATTAGTACGGGGCGCATTCCGAAATGCTTTACTTGCAGCTGTAACTACTCCAAAATACGCTACGATTAGCGTTATAGTTGAGTGAAAATTTCGCAACAAATTGACACAATAAAATGTAACAGTAGTTGACTGGGAGAGAATGCCTGAAGGCATTAAGTACGCCCCTTGTAATACTTGCATTTAAGTTATTGCCTCTCTAATGTTACAGACGTAATAAGCACACCTGTGTAGTATTGGGAATACTATGAAAAACAAAGAAATGAATAGTAATCGATAAGAAACACACATTTACGACATCGCGGGCAGCGAGGGTTTGATTTAACTATAATGGCTACTAAACCGCACCATTAAAATTAAAGCATTACATCTACGCTACCAACTACATCTGCTTGTAAATCTCGCGGAGTTGCCACTGCTTGTAGCGCATTCCGGAATGCAATCATAAAGTCAATTTTAAATTAGGCATGGGCCATTTCCATGATTTTTCACTTGCTATCCGTTACATAACGTTGTCATTGTAGGCAACGATAACGTTATATAACCAATAGCAAGTGAAAAAACAGTGAAACGGCCCATGCCTATTTAAAATTGTTATACTTAATGCGACGTCATTTTGTTGGTAACGATATTAAACTGTTTTGATGGTTACAGGTCCTAGGAAGATAACATTTGAAACTAACGCTTAAAACACGTGAACAACGTGACACGAGGGACAGTTATTACATATAACTTTTGCTTGCATCAACATTCTCGACCGGATACCTGGTAAAGGTACCAAACATTACGTAGGTCAATAGATGACCAATATTTTCCCGCTTCTCTTGTTTCCCAATCTTATATGCTCTCAATCCTTTTTGGATATTTTGGGGGTCTGTAGACAATATTTATTACATGATATTCAGTAACCAGTTTGTTTGTCGCCAATTGCATACATTTTCATACTTTCTCTTTCTTTTTGATATTTAATTCTATATATTATTGATATTGATATCCAAGGTGGTAGAGCATAACATCCTTCACACCTTTTGCTGCACTTTTACTGCCACGCTCGTCCGGGGAAGTACCACCGCCCTTTATAAAGTTGGCATAAAATGGGATATGCATGACTTTTGGGGATGCCGGATGGCCATGCCTGCCCTTTTCTTTTCCGACTCCTATCTCTTCCAAATCCTTAATCCCGACCCATCCTATCCAATTAACCCATTGTATCTCATTTCCCAGGTTGACAACGCACTCGCAACTCTTCGAATGTTGCGTGTGTCCATGGGCGACGGGATCACTTACCATCAGGTGAACCGTCTGCTCGTTTGTTTTCCTTTCCATAAAAAAAAGTAATAGATCACAAATTAAAACAATTTTTTTAATGTCACCATTTTATTATATCATACACCATTGTCATACATTTTCCTTTTAAAAAACTATCGATGACGTCTATAGTTGCGCATCCAATCTTCGATTAAGCAACTCACACCTTTCTCGGCTATCATTAAAGTAGGCGCGTTTGTATTTCCTCTAATAAGCACTGGCATTATAGATGCGTCTATAACACGAAGTCTAGATATTCCGTAAACCCTTAATCTAGGATCTACAACAGCGTCCTTATCCCATTTCGGTCCCATTTTACAAGTACCCACAGGATGATAAGTTGTCGAAGTATAATGTTTGGCCATACATATTATAAATTCATCCGTACCCCATTTATAATCTTTACACGCTTCTAGAGGTTTCTTAACAAAATAAGCGCCCATTTTCTTAAAAGCTTGTGTTTCTTCTAAAGATATTAGGAATTTAGTTCCTTTTATAATAGGCTCGAAATCGCTTTCGTCTTCGAAATAGTTTGGATATAGTAATGGCGGTCCATTAGGATCTGTTGTGTTCAAACAAAGTCTTCCTCTACTTTTCGGTACAATATTCATAGTTCTTGGTAATAAACCGTCATAAAATGCTGTGGGTAGTATATTAGTTCTGTCATACGTGACAGGCTCTTTAATATATTCTTTCCATCGCACGCTATCAACTTGGTACTGAACATCGGGTGCGTTTAATTTTTCCTCAGTTTTGTAAAAGGCAACTGAATTAACAGGTCCGTTGCTAGACATTGGACCGTCTTTTATATCTTTTTTATAATACTTTATTATTTCTTCCAAAATTTCTTCATTGTCTATCAACGGTGATGTATCATTGGACAGAGCTATTATTATACCGTTAAATGTCACATGATCGTGCAAATTCTCGCCTACCGCCAAATCCTTTATAACTTCTATTCCCAATTTTTCTAACTGTTCTTTAGGACCGATACCTGATAACATTAACAGTTTCGGTGAATTTATTGAACCACCGCTTATTATAACCTCTTTTTTGGCTATTGCAGTACATATTTTGCCATTCTTCGTATATTTCACGCCGTAAGCTCTTTTATCTTCGTCTATTAGTATTTTAAACACTTCAGCTTCGGTTTTTACTATCAAATTATTTCTCTCGTATCTTATAGGACGTATAAAGGCTGTGTTTCCAGATACCCTTTCCCCGTCCAATACAAATGCTTGTGCTTGCATAGTACCTATTTGATCTTTACCGTTATAATCATTTAAAGGCAAACCCCTTTCGTTAAAGGCATCAGTTACCATTAGAGATGGTTTATCGGTGTAGGGGTACCTCGATACATATTGTTCACCTCTGATTCCGTGGTATTTACGGTCGTAACGTTCTATGTTTTGGTTGTTCTCGGATTTCCTGAAGTATGGGAGAACCTGGGGATTACAAGGTTTAAATGTACTCAAATAAGTGAGCGAATGTAAGAAAAACATATGTTATATCTGCGTTTAATATAGTAAGAATGAGTGTTACATATGGGCTATATTTATGCAACGCTCATTTTCATTTTTAGACGTGTTGTCAGCTCGCTTGTTTGGCGAGAAGGTGCTTTCATTTGAGGGCATCGTCTTCAAAGCATAAAGAGTGCCTTTTAAAAATCTGAAAGGATATGCATAAACCAAACTTACGTCCTTATAACTCCAACCTTCATTCCCCATAGCTGCCCAGCCGTCATAATCTGCCCGATTACCTCTCATATAGGTCATTGAATTTATCGAGCTGGATCCGCCCATTACTTTACCTCTGGAATGAAATTGTTTTTGTTTTAAGACAAGTGTTGGCAGACAGACTTTTCATCTGACATTGACCGATTCCTTTTTCTCATACATGGATATGTATGAGAAAATCTGTATAGATTATCGCAAAAAATTAAGTCTGCCTTGCCAGTATTGGATAAACAGAGGGGCATAGATCCTCTTGTCGTATAATTATAGAACTCGTACATAAATATTTATTTAAAGTCCTCCTCCTTGTAAGCTTCGGTCTAACCAGCAGTCTTAAAGTCAGTACTAACCTGGACCAAGAACACCTTCCGCCTGCCGCCAAACAGCTCTTGCCATTCGGCTCAGTTGTATAGCCCCAGTCAATGTTAGAACCTAATAAAGCTGTAGAAAGCGCTGGTACAAGGGTAACGTCAGGTTCTTCAGGGCCAGCCTCCAGTAGGAGAACCTGTTGCGTTTTTTTATATAAAAATCAATAATATAGTATGTTGTATTTCTATACTAAGCGTAGATATGGTAAAAATAAATTAAACGAGTTGAAATGTGCGCAGAAATTATATAATTTAACTGTTAAGTAGATTAATGTTTTAACAATATGAAATTTAGAAATTTTCTCAATAAGGGCTAATCCGATTCGGACGGTTCACCTATTGCTATTTAATTATGCAATATTATTCAAATTCAAAGTTTCTTTGTTTAAAAATCAGTCCTATTTCACGCTTTTATTGAAATTCCAGCAAAAGCTGTCACCAGTTCATTAACTTCTAAATTACAATATTGTTTATTTTTAGGTTACATGTTATTGCTAATATTTTTTTATTTAAATATCAATTTCAATTTATATTTTTCGTTTTTGTGTTATTATTTTTTAGAATCACGACATAAAATTTTCGAAACCTAGTATTAAGTTTTACTGTGCCTAAACTGGGTCCATATTGTTTTATTTGTTCATGCTGTACCACTTCAGCTACATTGTGGAATTGTATATAAATAAATACTAAATAATTCATGCCGATAGTTTTATGATTAAGGATACTGGCATCCGATGACGTGGTTGAGGGTTTGAATCCCGCCATTCGACTATTGTCGTGAACCATATGCTAGCACAAACCTGGAGCTTAGTTGGGGAATGGTTAAAAATATTAGTTTAATTTCAAATACAAGACAAATTTATATCGAGACCCTGACACAATTTGCACCATTTACCTTCCATTTTTCATATTTCGTCAATCTGTTAGCGACCACACAACCCGCTGGACCAGCTCCGACGATCACAAAATCATATTCTTCCTTCTTCTCTTCTCCATGTTTGTAATTCTCTATATTCTCAACTATTCTCTTATGTTCTTCATCAGAATGTTGTCTTAGCTTCTCTTGTATCCTTCTGTCTTCGGAATCGCCGAATAGCTGAACGAGTAGATTTAAATACACATATCCAAAATAAGAGCAAGACGTTAGATGTGTATGTACAGGGCACACTTCGGTTAAGTCAAGCGGCTCCCAATACATTTTGGATCTGAAAAAAAAGTTAAGTTTTCCAAACCTATTGTAAGTCTCACTGCTGGGCAAAGGCCTCCCCTAAACAGGGGGATTGTTGAAAAGACTCTTGTTATATTTACTCATGTCTGAAAAATCTTAAATTAATAAAATAAAATAAAGGACTAAGTTTTAGTACTAATACATAGTTGGAGGAAATTAGATAGTTTATTTTTTTTCTGATCGATATATTCATTGTTTTGTATCATAATATCGATTCAAGTTGAAATTAAGCCGAGGAAAAGTAAATATATAGAATTTAGGATCAAAAATATGAAAAAAATGTTATAAATTTCATTTTAAATTATGAATTTTTTAAAGGCAACGTTTAATCCAAATCGTATTCCAGGTATTCTGTAGATTGATGACTTTGTTTTTAGACTATTCATATAATAAAATAATGTTCTAGATAATTGACCACACAACTTAAAACTAAATATCCATTTAAATTTACAATTTAAACTTATACTTCTGTCGTAAACAATAAATACAACAGAGTAGAACATCAACTGCATCCTAGTTTCTTAAAGACCATATTTAATATTACCGAGATTTTAAATTCGTTTGAGTCCTCAATTGCAATTAAGCACACAACCCAAAACCGTAAAATGAACAATATCGTATTAATTAATGCAAAATCAAATAACACAATTCGTTCGAAACTATACGTACCTAAAGTATGTTTATCTGTTTTAATAGTTAACAACGTAATATATAGTCTTGGTTACGTGCTCAATAGGTTAGAGTGGGTCTTAAATGTATACTTGTAAATAATTTTAGCGTCCGTTCAAGACAGACTGCTAATTGGAGTTTCATTAAAGGAATCATTGGTGTTTGGTTTTAATAATAGATTTTGCAACTAAACGATTTACTCTGATATTGGATAAGAACTGTAACTGAGGGTACCTATAAGACCGGAGATAATATCTTCACCATCAGTTCGAAATTGTGATCCTGTGTTTTCAATCTCTCTCTCTCTCTCTCTCTCTCTTCAATCATACACTCTTGACAGAGTGGTCGTGGTCTTATGATGTTATCATGTCTTCCTGTGCACTGTAGCTCTTGCAATGCGTTTCCACCGGCTCCTATTGTTGGCCATGCGGGAACATTGACGACAGAGCAGTTC
>JAOCPS010761402.1:0-10341 GCA_025505425.1 Graphium colonna
TACATTAAGTCCATCTTTCTTCAATCGTTTGTAGATATTTTTTATCATATTAAGTAATAGCAGTTGTTAAAGGATTTTTCTCCAGCAAAATTTAGATAAACTTGATGATTATGGAATTGTTATCATTGCTTTTTGATCATAACCCATGGTCGAATAAAACAGGTAATAAAGTCATCAATCCGATAGGTATGCAAATTTATATGTGTAGACTTTTAAGGGCTTGACAACTTTTAAATATTTGGTAAATTCGTTCTTAACTAAATATTGTTTTAATTGCTACTTCCATGCTTAAGATATATTTTACTTATGTTTATATTAATGTGCTATATTTACCTTCATTATAAGTGAAGGTAAATATAGCTATATTGTTGCAAATGCCTTGACGCCTTTAAAAGACTCTTTTATCTTAATAAATATAAATCTTATTTTATTCCATTAAATATTAGCGACGAACGCAGATTAAAGCTGAACTAAAATTAAGTATGTACATACGCATTGCCATTATATAGTGTACTTTTATTGGTCAGGATATCCAAGTTTGTAAAACAGCAATTAATTTTTCAATCAGAAATTTTCTTAAAATGATTTTGAATATCCTCAGTCTGAGGTTCATGATCATCTATTCCTATGACCTTTGACTATGAATATTAATAATTACAACATTCACTAACTATACTATTAAACAACTCCAAGTGGTAAAAAATCGATAAAATAATGATTGCAGCTAATCATAATTTTGTTGGTATTTGCGGCTTCACCTGCATACATTTTTCACGTTTTTGCAGTGTTTTTCGTTTATGCTTCGTTCCCATTGTTATAAGACGATAGCGTGAATATAATAAAGCATAAAACCTTACTCGGTGAATACGAAAATAAGAAAAATTAATTTGGATTAGTAGTTTCTGAGATTAACGTGTTCAACCAAACTCTTAAAAACATTCAAACTCTTCAGCTTTCCAATTTTTGTATATGTAATAAGACACATCTTTATTATAAAAGTTAAAACTAGGAAATTTTATATAATATTCCTAATATAAAAAGCGAAAGCTCTAACAAATGACTCAACGCAATACGAGGAAAATGTAATGTGACAAACACTTCAGAGAACCAATGAATTAATTTGACGTTCTTCTTGGAATCTTATTTTTGGATGCCTAATGGATTTTAAAAATATCAAATTCTAATTTATGCCAGATTTCTATTTCGTCGGGCCACGAAAACAACAATTAAACTGACATTGGATTAAATTATTACTACTCGGCAATATAGTTTTCACTATCAAAAGATTAAAAGTGGAAGAAGAAGTTGAAATGGCTACTTTCTCTTTATCAACGAGCACGATAGAGACACTTAAAGACAAACTAATTGAATTCAAGTTTGTAAAAGAAAAATATTTGTACACGTACCCATAATGGGGCGCTACCGACAAGTGTTGGACAGGTAGGGCGGTAGCGTTTCCCCCGGAAGTGGGATAACAACCTACTTCCGACACGTCGACGCCTCAACATCCCCATCGGCTGGGGGGTTTATTTACGTAAAATTAAACTCCACTCCTGGAAATGAACTGACGCAAGTTTCCGGTTTTATTTTACTTCGTTAATATTTACTGTGTTACACATTTGTAAATATATTTTATCAATGTTAAAAACTGTCCTTTAGATATCGTTGACTGACATTGTCCATGAGAGAAATCGAGGCAATTAAACGAATGTGCAATACACATCTGTAACTTTAGTTTAAGTTACAATGGAGGTGGATAAATTAAAAGTGTTCACAATCCGTGGCATCTACAAGGAAAATTGTTTCTAACAAAAAATTAAATCAAGTTGGAACTATTTGCTGCACCAACAATGTTTCTCACTGTCGTCTGGATTAAAAACACACAATTTATTTGCTGAAATACATATTTTTGAGTAAATACTTAAATAGAATACTAGAAAACAGTAATGTCATTAAAATTTCAGAAACCCAATAGAATAATTCATGGATTCCTAATTTTGGAGCTCTATTGGATGTAAATTAGGTCAGTTCACTCGACAACTGTATAGACAATTTAAAATGCATTAACATTTGAGTTTTATTGTAAAAAACCCAGGTTAATAATTTTGAGCGGTTAAATAAAAAAAATCTTCAGAGGCAATATTTTTTAAAATTCTTACATTATAATTTAGTAAATTAATCGGAAACAGTAAAAAAGCGATTAAAATAGTAAAGGGGAAAATGTTGCCAATATTTTATGATTTACAATTTAATATTTTAGTTTTCTACAACATATTTAGTAAAGTAAGGTTATTTATACAAATGTGTGTTTTTTCCCTAATAAATTGATGGAATGGGAATTTATATTTCTTTATTTTAATTAATTACTAATGAACGTCACTAACAAGAACGTCAGTGAAAAAGTTTATTATACCTGTGCCAATACAATATATTTATAAGTCACACGCACCATAATATTAATACGTGGTAAAGCACAATATCTTTTCTCAACTTTTGCTGCACCTGTACGGCCGCGCTCGCCCGGGAATACTACCGCACTTTATAATGTCGGTATAAAATAAAGTATGCACGACTTTTGGGGAAGCCGGATGGCCATGTCTACCCTTTTCTTATCCCACTCCTTTCCCCTCTAAATCCTTAATTCCGACTCCATCTTATCCAATAAACATATTCTGTCCAATTTCCTACGTTGACAACGCACTCACAAGTCTCCGGATGTTGCGTGTGTCCATGGGCGACGGGCGACTTACCTTACTTATTAAAAAAACCATGATGCGTTTTTATTATTCACTTATTCATTTTGTACCGCAAGAAATAACAACCAAAAGTAACATTGGATGTAAACAATTAAAAATTGAACCAACTAGTGTATTTAACCCGGAAATTAATCAACTAACACAATTGCTCTATAAACAGAGTGCAAATCTTTCGCGAAAAACAAAGTTGCGCATTAACTTGACATGTTTTGAGTAGACATGCCGACAACTTCCGCTACGAGCATCGTAGAGCCTACTTCCGACACGTTGAAGCCCGTAACAAGCGTGTCAGCTGGTTAAATGGTACACCGTGAATTAAGTTCTACACGATTATGTAAATTCGTCTGTTTTTGTTCTCGTAAACAATAGCAGTCTATCGTTTATTCAAAACTAGCTATTGCGACTTTAGTAACAATTTTAAGAGTTTTTATCTTTTAGAGGGTTAGACAGACATTTGATGGGTACAGGGGCAAAACAAGAAATATCACAAAAAAAAAAGTTATGTAATTAACATTTAAATTTTTCAAAGTTAAAACACTCTTAAGTGTCACTTAAAATTATAAACTGTAAATAGGAACTTTAATTTACCTTATAAAGTCTTTATTTTAGAAAATATGTATTTTTTATTTATAAAAAAAAATTAAAGTATATCACTTTTGGAACATACAAAAACTGGTTATGTCCACTGTGTCCACCTTTTGAACCTGTGGATGAAAGAGTCGTCCACAGGTTCAAAAGGGGGACACAGCTTGTTTATTTCTTCTTACGTTCCGTTATAGTATGGACCTTCCCTGTTTTTATCCTGTTTACAGTTTTAAGTCATCTGAATAATATAATTGTTTTCCCCTTTTAGTGTAATGCCAAAAAAAAAAATACGCACCAAAATAAAAATTTTGTTTTCAAAACTTTTTTTTAATTTTAGTGACATTTCTGGTTTCACCTTTACTCTTTTTTATTTAAGCGATATCTGCGCCTATTATTTTTATTCGGCTTCCAATTTGCGTATTAATACAAAACGGATACCAGATTTTATATTAGATCTGCATAAATACAAATGTAAAAACCGCATACGATTTCAGACAGTGGTTTTGTGCTTGTGTCTAACATTTGCTAGTTACAATTTTACTGTATATAATTGATATACTTGAAGTATATTTTTTTAATGGTAGGAGTCACAATTAAACGAGGACTAAAAATTCTAGTACTGATATTTTTTCTTGCACGCAAAAGGAGATGGTGAAACTCAACAAAGTCTGACCTAGTATTGGTATTGTGCGTAAAGTCATCAGATTTTTATCAATAAACAACAGAAGTTGTTGTTCTAGGGCACAGGATCAACATTATGCGAGAGCATAAAGCGTAGAATACTCTGTTCGCTTCAGGTTGCCATTGAATAGTTTTATCCGGGCGTGCGTATTTCGTCACAATGTCGTCTTTCTGCATCGCTGATTGTGACTTGGAAATTTTCGTCCATTTATTGACTGACGCTGAGTTGTGAGTACGACTACTAATGGTATTGGTTTCAGTGGAAATTACAATTGGAAAATCAACATTCAGTTTCACAATGTTGCAGTTTGTTATTGAATACGCAAAAATTAATATTACATGGAAAAATTAAATTTGTAAGTACAAAATGTAAAATAAAGGTTGACTGAAACTCGTGTATTGGCCATTGTATCGCTCATTAATCGTTTATTCCCTGAATGTCTGCTGTTTAATTATAAAAAGATGTATAAAATATAAATTTAATTTTCACTACTGGCTGTGTATTACGGCAATAATCACGGAATGAAATAAAAATATAAATATTTTTTTATGGAAAAGAAGACAAACGGACAGACAGTTCACACCGTAATACCGTCACCCATAGCTACACACATCATCCAGAGAATTGTGAACGATTTGTCAACCTGAGATATTAGATAGAAGGGGTTTATTGGATGGGATTAGGCCAGGATTAAGGATTTGGAGGGGAAAGGAGTGGGAAAAGAAAAGGTAAGGAATGACCACCCTGCAATCCCAAAGTTATGCATACTTTATTTTATGTTGACGTTGTAAAGGCTTTGTAAATACCTAAAAGAGATAAGTATCTCTATATATGGAATGTAATAACAAACATGCACCTCAAAAAATGATAAATATGCTCAGACTATCTGATGAAGATTAAAATAAAATAACTGTCTGATTAATAAAATTAATATCCTGTCATATTGAACATAGTAAGAATTTGAAGTGCTAAGAATATAAAACAGAAAAAATACACGAAATATTGTATTTATGGTAATTTGTTAAAATTTAATATTCAGTTAAATGCATAAAATGTGGGGTTTTTATCTTTACATAGCATAATGTATTATTAAAAGTCCGCGATCACTTGAGTTATGGACCCATAAAATTTTCGACAATATCATGAAAAATTTTATGAGTGTGTTATCTGTAAATATACAATGAAATAAAACGCTTGGGCACAATTTATGTCGCAAAAGTGGGAGGGAGAGACGATATGGGTCTCTCTGGGAGCTTATGTCAACCAAATTGGTTACATTATAAAGTGGGGTCATGTTTAGAGTACCCTCATAGGCACATGGATGTGAAAGGGGCTCAAGTTATGTCAAGATTGTGCATAACGTAAAATCCTATCTGCCAACTGCACGGCCTTTATTTGTATTTTTACATCCGTTTTCATGAAGAAAATCTTAGGGTGCGTTTGTAATGTCAAAATAATAGATTTTTAAAATTTTAAACACTTTTTTGACAATATAGGCGTATTTAAAATTATTTGTTAGTTTGGTTCCTCTTTCTGTCTGTCTATTTGATAATTTCTGAAACGGCCACATCGATTTTTATGGAATTTAAATTGACAGATAGATATGGATATAAACTTAGACTACTTTTATTTCAGGTAAAAAATTACGGTTTAAAAATTTCAAACGCATAAAATAGTTAAAAAATGTTAAATATTTTCGTGTCGGTAAAACTGCACGAAACATTTAGGATAAATAAGAATTAAATCATATCTTGGGTTTTGAAACCTAAAATATGTACAGATGTTCAAGAGGACTAGGATTAATATAGATAATAGTATAACAGATAAAACTAGTGTTTCAGCGTGTGTCGAAATTATTATACTATTGTTTTTTTGTAACATCGTCTAGTAGATATATGAGACGGTACTTTGCTCATTTTATATTTTTGCTCCGTGTATACCCGAAAACCACTGAAACATACATTAAAATGTAAATAGCTTTTATTTTCAGTGATATAATTGTATCAAAAACATTTTATAAAATTACTTGTCTTTCCCTTTACAATTATTATATAAAACATAATAATTATTATGGATCAAAAAAAATATTCAGTCGTTTTGAATAAAAATTCTTTATTCATATTTTGCCTCATAAAATGCGTGTTAAGATAAGACGTCAGTAAAGAATTTCTTGCCGTAAATAGTTCCAAAGATAACATGAAGAATCGGATAACAGTCGTGCCGACAGATCATCCCAGAGGAGCGTGCTACGCGAACAACGCTACAACGTCAAAGAACTGTCAAAAATATCCCACGCAATGTTTCTTTATTATCACGTCTTCACTTCCTAAGGGAATTGTATTATTTCATATATTTGTCCTAAAATGGTTACGTTCAGATGATGAATTGGTTAATGGCGTTCACTCCTTTTCTATTCAAAACCTCTTATTGGTTAAGAGAATGAAATATGTGATCTAAATTGTTTCTATAGACTAAGCTTTAACTAACCGAGATTTTACCTACATCATAATCCTGTTAAATCTTTCTTAAAGTAAACCCCAAATATTTTTTTCCGAAAATTAAGTATGTCTCCTATCATTACATATCTGCCAGTACTTACTTCTCCTTGCATTACCTATCAGCCAGTAAATCCCGTTAAAATCTTCCAGCTGTTTACGAGATTACCCTAAACAGACAGACAAAAATAAAAAAATGTTTCTGTGTCAAAAATATCACATAATTTTCAGGTGACTAAGTAATACAAGAGCTATTCAGTAATATAAGAGCTATTTAGCTCTTATTTTGACATTACATCATTCATCATCATTTTAAGTTTGTGTATTGATAATGATATTGCAATAAAATTAAAATATGTTACATTGAGCATGCATTATTTTCTTAATTTTCTGGTCAAGTTAAATTATAATTTATGCAGCAACACATCCTTTCCGTATTCCAGAGAATATTCACGTATTTAATCTAAATCACTCCAAGTGAATGGCCGCCGGGCTCCAAAGCGAGTTCTGGACAAGTAATTTGAATATAATAGGAACATTCTGTACGAGGTCAGAAGTCGGCCTAAATCTTGACCGGGCAGACATCTGACTGCGTTAACGTTGACAAACTGCGTCGAGGCGGAAACATTTTGATGATTTATCATTATAATATCAAATAACTTCTCTTTGATCTATTACAAGATACAATTTCTGTTTAAGACTTGTGAAGTTATACATGTTAATGCTACGCGAAAAATTTTGTTTTTGGGTTTCATGGAGACTTCGATGCCCTTTATCACAGTGTTAGTAGTCACGACGTCTTGTTTTCCTTATTAGAATTCGAAACAAGTTTGAGTTGAAATTCAATGTTTTCCTAATATATTTATTTTAATATGTTACTATAAGAGCTTCTCTGAAATAAAACTTCAAAGACTTTTCTTCGTACTACAGGAACTCGTTTGTAACCTAAACTTAATACAGAATACATAATTCATCATAGTGAGATTGAAAGTAATCATAATTTAATAATCCTGTCATGTTATTAATAAACTAATATATTTATTTATATCTACAAAACTTTATGACTTAAAAGAAGATGAATAGTATATATATTACACGACATATATAATATGACACTCATAAATAGAAATAGAAAATAGTTTCATAGTATATTAAGTTTGTTTCAAAGCTGGATCTTTGCATGCGTTAAAAATGATTTTAATTTTAAATGTGCACATGAACCAAAGGTACTTTACGTGAAAGATTTGGCAGTACGCTTTAAACGGAGTAATTTTGGCCTGTTTACCGCAACGGACGGTGCGCCAACATTCAACATTGCACTGATAAAGCCAGATGGAATAAGATTTAATTTTGGCACAGGTATTTTATTACTTGGCATACACAGATGAATTATATATGCTATAGAACTGGGGCAACTTGACGTATGCACAAAATTAGATGCATATGATTTTTATAAAGTTTATAACACATGCAGGGAAAATCGTGCAAGTATATAACAAAAAGTAAATTATTTTAAATTATTTCATGTCGTTTAGAATTGAAGAGTTCCATATTATTTATGTGAACATGTTTATTTTAATAGAAATAATTTAAAAGCCACAGCAATAATAGTTTACTTTCGAAACATATAATCTCCATTTGATTTTGGTATCAAACTACTTATCCCATATTTTTATTATGGGGCAATTTTGGAAGTACACCTCATCAGATAAAAAAAATATTTTTTAAAATGTGACTGAAATATGTACAAACATTCCTAAATTTTGTTCGATTTTTCTATAAATTTTAGGTGAATATCTCGAAAGAATACCATTTCAGACATAAAAGGATTTTCAAAATTGTTTCATAAGTAACGGAGATATACACGAACAAATATATGAAATCTATTTATAAATGATGGCAATATGCGCGAAAAATCATAATTAAATAATATTCGAACTGAGAACCTTCCTCATCTTTTAAATTCGGTTAAGGATGAACGAACAGCAAAATAAACAATTGGTAGAAAACAACAACACTCAACAAAATTTAAGCTAGTATAAAAATTTTAGTGGAAGAGAGGAAACAAGGAAGTAAGAAATATAAAGGGTGAAGCTACAAATAAGTCTTATACAATAACGTCTACTTGTTAATCGACGAATGTTACATACTTTTGTCTTATTACTTTTCCACGAAGTTTAATTCTTTGACGTGCTTTTACGATTACTTTATATTATATGATTAAGGATCTCGTCTTTAATTGCACAGCACTTGAGTAAGCCGAGTTGAAACGGTGCAGGTAACAAAGAAATTGCTAATTGCACTTTAAAGAGCTTTGCTACGAGTGCTAAGTAGATCCAAGAGTACTTTGCGAAGGAAAACGTTTGTACGGCAACCGACACGTACAAAAGAATTACTTTAATATATACGAATAAAGCCAGAAATCACTTCATTTATTTTCGATGATTTGATTCACTTATATACATAGTTTTATTCAAATTATTAATTTGCCTTATATTATTTTAAACAATATATTATACATCTGATTTGTTTTATGGAGAAGGAGGCAAGCGAGCAGGCAACTCACCTGATGTTAAGTGATCACCGCCGCCCATGGACTCCCGAAACGCCAGAGGAGTTACAAGATCGTTGCCAGCCTTTAACATAAGAAAACGCTCGTTTCTTGAAGGTCCCTATCTCGTATCGGTCCGAAAATACCGATGGCGAAAATTCATTCCACAAGGAATTCGTGCGTGTCAGGAAATGCCGGTGAAACCGCACGGTTGTAGAGTTCCAACCATCAAGGTGGTGTGGATGGTGTTTTTTGGTTTGTCGCGTAGTGCGTTGAGCAAAGTAGCAGCAGGTATTAATCCAAACAATTCCTCGGAACACTCCCCGTTGTAAATACGGTAAAGGACGCAAAGAGACACAACATCCTTTCGTAGAGCCAAGGTATCAAGCCGACCGAAAAGAGCTTGGTCGTCAATAATTCGAGAGGCTCGACGTTGAATACGGTCAAATGGAAGGAGCTAATATTGAGGTGCCCCAGCCCAGAAATGAGAGCAGTATTCCACTAGCGGGCGAATTTGCGCTTTATATAGTTGCATAAGATGGAACGGCCGGAAATACTGCTTCGCTCTGCTGAGGACATCAAGCTTTATTGAAGCTAGTTTGGCTTTACCTTACAAATGACCGCGGAATTGGACGTCACTCGATATGTCAACGCCAAGAATTCTTATCGATGTTGTGATATTGTGATGGCTACCAGGGAAGTGTCTATGAACCGAGGAGATACGAGAAAGGGTTCCTTTTTAGCGAAGAACGCGCAAGCTTGTGTCTTCTGTGGGTTAAATAGGACTAGATTTATTAGACACCAATCCGAGATTTGGCTAAGCAAAGTCTCGACTTCAGACAAAAATTTGTTTCAGGTCTCGTCAACGTAGTCCTGATAAATATTTACCCGGCTGGTATACAAGGTGTTAACAGTACTATCATCTGCATATCAATGAATGTTGCTAATGCGTAACCAAATTTATATGCAGAAGGAACAGTGTGGGAAATAGAACGCAGCCTTGAGGGACACCAGCTTTCACAGACATGGCTTCGGAGCATGCACCGTCGATAACGACCTTGAATCTCCGGTTGGCAAGAAAGCTGGGTATCCAATCGCATAATTTCTCAGGAAAGCCGTAGGATGATATCGTGGAAAAAAGCGCACTGTGCTATACCCGATCAAAAGCTTTCGCTACCTCTAAACTAACTGCCAAAGCTTCCCCCTTGCTCTCAACCGCTTCCGCCCATCGATGGGTCAAGTACACAAGTAAATCACCAGCTGACCGACTTT
>JAOCPS010761623.1:0-10340 GCA_025505425.1 Graphium colonna
GAAAAGAAAAGGGTAGACATGGCCATCCGGCATCCCCAAAAGTCATGCATACTTTATTTTATGCCGACTTTATAAATAAAATAACATAATATACAAAACCAAACAAAAAGTAAGAAATATTAGTTTTCATTTTAACTCCGATTTAATTTTTTAGGTTTGTACTATAAAAAGCAGTTTCTGAAAGTGAATTTTTCAACCCTTATTAAGTGAAGTACGCAATTTTCACAGTTCGTTTTATTGTTGTCGCCGTATGCGCCGTTTGAAGCGTTTCATTGGTTTCATTATGTAAGCTTCTGCGAAGTGGAGTTTTTAGCGCGCTATAACGGATTTAATATCTTTTCAATGAAATTTAAATAATGTATGATTTACTGTAAAATATTAATATTTGGTGTATGAAATAGTTGTTATATGTTGAAAACTAAATAGTCGCTCTGATCATTCCCTTTTCAACCGATTTCAAAAAAGGAGGAGGTTGTCAATTCGACTGTATATTTTTTGTATGTTTGCTGAATTCTCTGAAAGTTATGAACCGATTTTCTTTTTTTATTTCGAAGGATATAGTAACATGGTGGCCCATATAATTAAGGAAAAAACAGTTTTTATAACTTATTTTACGGGATAAATGATAAAAACAAATGATTAATTGACACTTTGTTTTATGGTGTAACATATAAATCGCTTTTTTTTATTCTAGGTGTAATCACTATTATTTAAACATAAATTTTATTGAGCTCTTCCAAACGGCCTTGCCAGGAACAGGGCTCCAATACAAGGCCAATATCATACACGAGTCGTTAAGACTAGAGTCCTAATAATTAAAATATTCGCTTTTGGTAAAACTATAGAAAAAGCTCTTTCATTTAAACGAAATATTAAACGCTTAAAACATTTTAATCTTCTTTAAAATACTTAACGAAAATTCCTTGAACACCATCATATAAATAATAATATATTAATGGAAACTATTTTAAAATTATAGTAATAAGTAATATCGATAACAAATAAATTGTCAGTGCCTTTTATAATAAAATTAAAAAATAATAAATAACCTACAATGGCCTTCTTATGGGTTCATTCTTTGTAAGGCCAAAAAGTTCCTAGGAAGGCCAAACTAACTAGAATTATGGTCTATGTCATTTTTTTTTTATTTAAATAATAATAAACACTACAGAATAAGTTCTCTGATTATAACGAACTTACAATGACATATTAACTTCCATGGCATATCTTAAACTATCTTCATTCCATGTTCTACCTTTTGCTAGGTTTTAGTACTGACATTCTTGAAGTTCGAAATTATGCGTATAAAATTTAATCATCCGTTCAATTATCGACTTATTCTTATTAACAGGTATAACGTTTTCATAAAAGAAATTTAAAGATATATCTGTAATAAAATAATTCTGAAAGAAATGTCTATTTAGTCTGAGTTAAAAAGTTAAATAACTCTTATAAATAATAATGCTATAAACATCATCCATAGTTTAAACTTTCCTGGTACGTATTTTAACTTAAAACTAAGTTTTCATACTTTCATGATTTGTAAATGTTCCTAGTAAGGCCCACGTACCCTGGCAAGGCCGTTAAATTGTTTATTTGGCTTATAAGGAACCACTGGCTTTCATAGGAAAACTACCGATATTTTAAGTAAATTCAAAGCAAATTTATTACTTTTTTCTTTAGTTCCTTAACAAATCCCTATATGACAATTTACAGTAAAAAATTAAGATAGTAATTGGTTATAAACCTAAAAACTTACCCTTGTGCACACGAATTACAATTTTAATATCGACGACCAAAGTTTGCGAAGCGAGGGACCGTATTTAAAAAATAGCGACGCTAGTGACACGCCACTGTGTCTGAGTCCTTGAGTTGGATGTGGCTCAGTGTGAGTTAAGGGAATTTGTCATCACATGTCAATAATTATGACTTTTTTATAATTAGCCTTCAAAGGAGCCTGGCCTTCCATGGTCAAATGACTGCTAAATTACTACTGGAAATAATAAATTTATTATAGAGCAAGGGAACTTAACTTGAGTTGTTTCGTAATACTATGAAATTTAGACGCTGGAGTAAAATAGCACTGTTGTTACGCCCAGACCTTTTCCTTTAAGAGACTAGTCCCCTTTGTACGGACCCGTATGTCAGGGCTTGGCGAAATCGCATTACGCGTCCTGCTTCTATAGAATCACAGCCCCGTGACTGAGGATATCGTATGGCTCAGAACCGTACTGCGTATGCAAATGTAAAATGCCTATTCTAAATAATGCGAACCCTTATAACTACAAAATGTGCGGCATACTTGTGCTTAATATTCACATTAAGCTCTCAATTTGAAAATTTAAACATATTTGCTAAAATCATCTTATTAAGGTTTGTAACCTACACAATTGCTGTTAAAATACTTTTAAATTAATAACTAATATCGATTACGGAGTATTTTTAATCGATTTAAAAAGAAAGGTTTAGTTTAGATGTTTTAATTTTTTATTCGGTCATAATTTCGTCATTTATGAACCGATTTTAAAAGTGATTTTTCTGTTTGAAAAGATATACATCCGGATCGTTTATCTAATATTTTCAGAAACGCGTTAGAAGTAGTATTGTTGCAATTTTATGTAAAAATAATCTTGTATTATGTATATTTTGCGATTTTATTTAATTAAACATAACTAATATCCTGTTTTGATGTAAAAAGTACTAAGCAAACAATCAATAGGCGTAGTAGCATCGTTTGTTTTGAAATTAGAACCGTCGTCGTCGATATCGATTTCGATTATCGACAAACCCCTCACTGAGGCCACACATTCAGTTCCGGGTAAGCAGCTCGAATTACCTATCACAGGCCACCATTGATCCATGTTTACTATCAAAGAAAACTGTTTGTTCGGAATTTACTGTACTCGTAGGGCAAGAATATTTAGAAAGTGCTACGGTGTGCAGCTAATTTAAAAAAAAATCGTCTATTAATTTGTGCACGGTCTTAATGTTCCATCAATGTACCAATATCATAAAAATTTTCAATAAATTTTGATATTTTGTTTACCTACTACTTACGAGGAGCGGGTGATAAGTTCGCGGCCTAAGGTACTTACTGAAAGAAAACTATGTTTTTATTTCTCCTCCATATCATTGTCGTCTAAAAATCATCGCCCTGTAACTACTTTTTCAAATTTAAAATACGGAAAAGTCATTGGAAGCCAGATCT
Organism: Graphium colonna; assembly: GCA_025505425.1. NCBI lineage: Eukaryota > Metazoa > Arthropoda > Insecta > Lepidoptera > Papilionidae > Graphium > Graphium colonna. The sequence goes on from JAOCPS010761623.1 coordinate 3,209, forward strand.
GGATTGTAGAGTGGATGCAGCATTTAAGGCAACCCTGTGTGCACCAGCGATGTGAACGTGCGCGTCGTCTTGCAAAAACAGTACTCCGCGTGCCATCTTGCCACGTGTCTTCTGTAGAGCTTCTTCACGCGCTTGACGCAATAAATTAGCATATTACTTGGCTATTTATTGTAATCCCTTTAACCAAGTAATCGAATAATAAAACTTCTTCGCTAGTTCAGAAAATGGTTGCCATAATCTTAGATGCCAACTTTCCCACTCTTAACTTCTATTGTAGTCTTTCTCTTTTTTTAATTGTTTCGACTCGATTTTGACACAAATCTAAAAATCTTTACAACTCGCCAGTCGTCGCTGTTTGTCAAGCGGTGTGTTCGCGGTACCCAACGCGCACAATTTTTTTAATGCAAATTTTGATGTAATATTTCCCTTTTTTATAGAGTTCAAGGATACAGATTTTTGATAGAGTTTAAAAAAAACCTCCGCCTTGTTCGACATGTATCATTTTTATGTATTTTTACCGATTTATCCGCTAATAATAAATAATAATGATTTATCCGCTAAAAAAATAAATAAATATATTAAATAATATATTTATTTTCAAAATTCTTTTTTCATTTGAAAGAATATATTTTCGACGTCATAAAATCGGTCGAAAAGTTTCCTTTTTAATCATAATAACTGTAAAAATAAGGCATAGAAGTTTATTTCTAAAGCGTCTGAGATCATTTTTATTGTTCTTAGTAATTTTTTGTAAAAATAATACTTGATAACATCTTGATCGGTTTTAATGACGTATTAAAATATTTCAATTTATGCGTAAAGTGTGTATTCTAAATTTAAAACTTTCGCTCGAATTTATGACATATTTAATAATTTATAAATTAAACAACTTTACGGATTATATCGCAGTTTATTTTCAAATTTTATCAACCGACGTTTCGAACCCTTTACAGCGTTCATGGTTACGGGTAGGACTGAGATGTGTAATGTCCTAGTGTCACTTTTCAGTTCTTATAGCTTCAGCCTGAATATTAATTTTTAGTCCGATATAATTAATATTCCAGCTGACGGTATTCGCGTAAGTCTTAGAAACAATATTGACATACATATTTGGTGTTAGAATTTATGTAAAGGAAACGAGCGAGCGAATACGTTAAAAAAAATAAAGAAAATCCAATACGCACTTGTTAAAACTTAATTTTAATTCAAACTACTTTTATACTCCAATAAGATTTACATAATTTGTCAAGAAGAGTGCAAGATAATTATGATAATCGCGTAGTGTGGCCGAGCTTTCTTGAAAATATACACATAAAAACAATGCGTACCTCATACTGTTTGGTGATGTAAGTGGTAATGGTAATGGTGACGAAGGACCAATAATAATAAAGTTTTTATTAAATCTCCATTTATAATTAAACAACAACAGAAACATCCATATGGTACAACATATTTTAGTTATATCTAGATGTGTGCCTTTGTTCATTTTTAAACTTCGTTTAAATTGAAACGCACGCAAACTCAATTTGATTGCATATTGTGTACAACCATGGTAATGGAGAAAGATAATGAATCCAAAAAGCTTTACAAAGCTCTATTTAGTTTTAGGACGTCAAGGCAGCTGAACTTGTGCGTAAATGGATACTCTGTACGGGCCGATGCGTAATTGTATTGGGGCACACAATTTAGCGGCGCGTATTCATGCATGCACCCGCTGCGCTGAAATCGATATTTGTGCACATTTTTCAATGAGACTTTTCCCGTAGTTTTATATTAGTTAGTTTTCAATGGCCAACGGGCGCAGCTGCTTTCTGTCGGGATATCTCTTAAAGATGAAAAAATAATGTTCAAATGTTTTGATGTTCGAATGGCTAATAATTTTTTATATACGGAACATGCATGCATTGCTCAGTTATCATAAAGTTAAGCTCTTGCTCGATATGAAAATAGATAGAAAAAATAATAAATAAGCTATTTTACTTCATTTTTAATCTTTTAAACAATTTTGTTAGATATAATAGACTTAAATACTTAATTTTAGTCTATACCCCTTAACAAAACTTGATAATAACAATATTTTTTTTACCGAAAGCTATGGTAAAAGTAACATAATAATAGTATATAAAATACAGAAATTATAATATCCGGCATGTATATAATGACCATTCTCTATGATTGCTAAAAATATAGAATAAAACTAAACTATATGTAAATTAGAGGACATAATTTTTGTGGATGGATCTTCTTAACTGTAGGTTATTTGCTGATCTGCCCATATTAGTGATAACCTACTAGAAAATGGCTACATACGATATCCAATTTACGATAATAAAGAGCCTTGAAATAAAATATAAACAAAAATATTTTACATTGAGCTCAAGATTCTAATGAAAGGTTTAACTACCACAGATCTGTTTGTTAATTAGTTCATAGAGTACTCTTTCACATTGGCGCTGGGCCATTTGAATTTATAAGCTCGTTGGAAAAGTAAATGAAGTTTTAATTATTATGCGGGGCCTCAGTTGTTATACAGAATTCTATAAAAATATAAACCGGGTAATAAACGTTTTATTGTGCACTTTTCTCTCAGTACCTACTTGGACTACGAAGTACTAGACGTTCAACAAAAGTAATATGAACACAGTAAACGATTTTATATGCCGGGACGGCTTAAACAGTTTTTGAACCTTGATGTGACAGATAATTATGTGTTTTAATTAGTAATTGCAGGTAATAGAATGTTAGTGTTGATTAGTATCTCTCAGACTGTTTTCCGTATTTACCTTAAAGAGCAACAATTTTGACACTCATATCATCAACAAAACTCCGTGGGCGGTTTTAAAACCTTATTATGAATTTGTTTGTTTAATTTTCATAAAAGAGTACATAGAGAGTTCTTTTTAAACGTTTACAGGTGTCTTATATAAATGTCTTATAATAATTATTATATTATTGCAAACTAATTGCTTTAACAAAAAGATTTGTTAATGTGCCAAATACTCAAATAATGTATATCCCTACAATGTTTTGTCCTCCTAAATATTCTAAGCAGCCCATAACATCAACAACTTTCTTCGACAGGATTCATACAAAACTTTTGCATTTTTATTAGTTTTTGTCTTAATTACTTAATATTTAAATTGTTTTGGCCACAGTTACTCTTATACATTTTTATAATCGATAGGACAGTGGCATTAAGTGTAAATATATTATGTAAAAATAATAGATTTCTTATACTAAAGATATAAAAAGATATTCTAAAAAAATACTTAAGATACTACTAAAGAATTGGTACGAACGAAAATAAATACCAGCCGTAAATATGACTGCTCGCAGTTGCCAAGTGGAAACTTTCCTGGTGTAAATTTAATGCGTTATTCAAAAAGAAAGAATTAAAATGAATTCAACGGTCAAGTTTGTTCTCAATCATTTGCAATAATAGCAGCGTTGAAAAGCGAAAGCTTTATATATTTATCTCTATAAGCCTAAGTACCCGTAAGTAAGTATCTCATTATTTATAAGAAATTAATAAAAACATTACTCTAATTCGACTAAGAAGGAATTATTTATTCCTTATCGAAAAAAAAAATTCAACAAAAACTTTTTAGGAATATTGCTCAAATAAAGGAGGATGCGTCATGTACCATTAATTTTTTATCTAACTGAAAATAAGACTTGTCGTTTTCTTGACTGTAGTTCATTTTTTAATAATCCGTACTTTCAAATAAACTCTTTATGGAATCGCTTGTTTGTCTGTAAAAACTTTTTTTCTAAAGAACCTGTGGAGGTATCGAATCAAAATTGAAAAAAATCAAAATTGTAAATTAACGCAATCAAAAACTACGGCCGTATGTGACCCATATTTGATGCTCGCTCGCAACCAAAACCTAAATTGTTTTCTCCCTTAACCTTAAAGTGTGAAAATTGTCAAGAAATTAAGTTTTTAGTACTACTAAAGTAAAACATCTAAAAACTGGTATTTTTTAAATAAATCACAAAAATTTCCCTACATATGGAACGGTGTTTCTATCTGATTCTTGCTTGGCCAGTCTCACAATGACGACATTGTGAAATATTGCTTATATTATTCTATAATAAAACTTATATTTTACATTGTTTACATAAGTGATGTTTTAATTTGTATATTTTAAATTTGTCTATCTCTATCATTCTGTGTAGAAAACGCGAAATTCGCTCAATCAAAGCTTCTTTGCATTTTTGTTTGTATTAACAACTGATCCGAGTACAAGTTCTTTTTTAGCCGTTCTTAAACGGTTTGCCTCACACCCTGGGTGGTCTTCGACTATATATTCTGACAACGCCAGGACCGTTTTAGGTGCCAAAAACGTCTTATCGGATATTAACATGTATGTAAATTCCGAAGAATGTAATTGTAATGTGTTCTCATATGAATTATCCGCAAATCGCATTGCTTGGAAATTTAATCTACGTCGACGTCTGCACTTCGAAAGAAACTTTTAAATTTTTATAAAAGCATCTTTATAAATCAATCGGTCGCACGTGGAAATGTTAACCGTTCTCAAGCAAATCGAAAGTGTAATTAATTCACGGCCGATAACGTTAATGAGTGAGGATTCTTCTGAACCCACTGATTTGACACCCGCGCATTTTTAATGACTGCACTACTTAACTATTTACCCGCTTGCTCAATTACTGATGAACCTACACATTTGATTAAGCGCTTCGCTTTATTGAATCAAATGTTAATCATTTTCAAAACGATGAAAGTTAGTGTATGTTTACTTGCTTCAATCAAGAGGGAAATGGAATATCGTATCATAATAAGCTCTATTGTTCTTATCATTGATAATATACTTCCGCTGTCCTGCCCTCTTGGTGTCACTATTGCCACTCATTTTAGTCATAATGGCATCTGTAGAAAAGCTTCAGCGAAAACGGCAACTTGCAACTTCAAAGACCTGTCGTCAGGCTGTGCTTACCTTCGCAATAAATCTTCGCAAAAATTCTTCACTTATAAAAACCAAGGGTTTTTAGGCCGGGGACAATGTGCGCGCTACGTGGAGTGGCACTCTTTCATCTATATACCCTTATTTTGACTGATATTTAGTCGGATAATCTAGACCATTCAAATATAAGTTGGTTAAGGAAGACCGGACAGCAGCTTCGTCTGGCTGGATTTCCTCTGTTTATTTACGGTTTATTTATATGATTGATGTGTAGTGTTATACAAGTGTAGTCCAACTAACTGCCTACAAAAATATATACTTACAACTACATCCATTATAATATAAATTATTTATAACCCATGTGTCTTCGTCAATTTCAAATTATCTTAGATAGCCGCTGGGGATTCGAGGTACACTTTGAGCGCCTTGTACCTCGGATTGAGGGAATAGCATGTGCCATGCATAGGCTTTTGCCCAATATTGGAGGACCAAAAAAAGAAATGCGCCGCCTTAACGCAGGGGTAATCCGTTCCATAGCCCCTTATGGAGCTCCGGTGTGGGCAAAACGGCTGTCTACAAAACGGAACAGAAGAAAACTGTACAGTATCCAACGACGAATTGCCATACGGATCGTGCGAGAATATCGCATAATATCTTTCGAGGCTACGCTCCTGGCTCGACGAAGCAACGGAAATTTACCATCATTGTGAAAAAAAGACTACGATTCCACAGAACTAACAACATGTCCGGCATGGGAAGTGCAACGTCGGGTCTTGAGGAACGAAACTGGATCTTGTGATTCCATGGCTCATATTTTTGCAGCAATGCGGCTGGAGAACGATCATGGAAGGCTGTAGCATCCTTCTGTGAGACCGTTATGGCATTTAAGAAGGCTGCTGAACGAAATAGACAAAAATTCAACTCCGCTCGCAGAAGGCGCCGGCAGGATACAGGTCAGTATGTCCATATCTCACCGGAACAAACTTTACTCAGGTGATCAGGGCCATCGGAGTTGTAACCACGTGGAAGAGAAGCCCTGATTCTTTAATGTTACGACCTAGGTAAAAATCTTGAGTATCTTTATTATCGCGTAAGAGCAATCAGTGATTGTGGCAATTCGAGACTGAGCTACAAAGCAACCCGGAGGGGTTGCGGTTACGTTCCTTCAGGAGATCCCGTGATTTCTCAATTAGGACTGAAGGCGATGACCGGGAGGTTTTAGCCGGTAGGAATCCGACATCACCCACCAGTCTTTAGGTGGCGAGCGGTTATCCAAAGCAGGATTTCCCCACGGAGGACGCAGGTAATCAGTGCGAGCTGTATAGCATGACAACTTTCAGGGTTATATCCGCTTTATATAACCATCAATGAAGGTGTATAAGCCAATTGTACATAGTGTTACTGAAACACATTACATAGGATAAGTCTATACCGTGATAGATAACAATGAAAATTATGAGTGATTTACATATAAACAAGTTATTTCCATTAAATTAGATTCTTATTAGGCTAGAAAAAGATAAGATTCAATAACTATGTAAGTTTATTCCAAATTTTTCTAATAAGCCGCATAACGGAAAATATTATGTAAAATCAATACATAAAAGATGTAAATTAGTTAGGTTTACCCGTTTCTAATGATTAGATTAAATGTAACTAATAACTCAAGTATCATCGGTTTTGTTTATAAATCGCAATAACTGTACGAAATCTATCCATAGTTCCATTAAAAGTTTGAAGTGGATATATTAACTTTCTATGAAAATACCATATTTTTTGAAATTCTATTTATGGCGTATGTTTTAACTTTATAGTACATGCCAAAGGTATATTCTAAAAAAGATGTTATGTATTCTACGCAAATAAATCTTAATTATGAAGATATAATTTATTGATAGCCTTTTTACCCTCAATAATCCATTTCAAGTTAGCTCATTTACATTAAAGATACCTGAATAGGCAATACTGACAAGGTAGACTGCCAACGAAATTAATTAACTGAAATCAATTACGTCAATCACGAACGATTGATAAGCTGTGTTTAGAGTGCACGATGGGAACAAAATCATTATTTAATATTTTACATTTTAAAATAATATATTTGATACATATTTATACACGAATGTACTCATTGACATAAGTAATTATTATTTCGTAATATTTCAATATTACACAAGTTTTAAGTTATTGAGAAATGCGAATAT
>JAOCPS010761732.1:0-10340 GCA_025505425.1 Graphium colonna
GCTTTGGGAATGTTGTTAGCACAAGCTGATTAGCACAAGGTCCAAATCTCCCCTAATCGCCCTTTACGACACCCATGGGATGAGGGCTACACAGCTTCGTATAACACATGATATGCGACATAAGTAGCGTTTTTAAATGTGCAAGATTGAAGTAAGGCTTCCTTAATTTTTCACACAATCGTGTGAATTTTAAATCATTATATTTAAAATAGACTATGTGAATCAAAAAAGGCTGTAAAGCAGTAATTTTTAACAAATAATTTTAAAAAATTGCCCGTGATTTCTCTTTCTGTAAATACTTCGTAAATCAACGTTAAATTATCAAATATATTTTTCAATAACAGGCGCTATCTGCAACGAATATTATATATTGGCTCGGCTTTTATTCTGGTTTAACAATAAAATATATTTTGCCAGGTAAAAGTTCAGTTTTTTCGTTGTCTGCGAATAATCACGGTTAAATCTTTATGCTCGGCCGTAAAAATTTGAATTTACGCCTAAAACACAGCGGGGAATTACTTGGTTACTTTTTACCGTAGACAATATTTAAGTGTCTTACTTTAGAGACTAAGAAAAATATATCTTTTCCTTACATTACAAGGAAAAAAATTACAGAAACAAATTTTATGCTAACAGTCTATAACATAAAAAGCTATCCTCATAGTTGCTTGCGTACAGGTTTTGCTCATTTTTATGCAGCTTTTTATTGATTTGAGCCGTGGGTTGATTTTTTCATCATCACTTAATATATTTTATTTTTATATTTATGTATTTTATAGGAATCGTTTTGATTCCTTATAGCTATCATTGTTTAATAAACATTAATTAAGCAAACTGCATATGACATGATTCTATCCAAATTACCATTTGAGGGACAAGACACCACTAGATCATTTAAAAGCAAAAGTCCATAGCCTTAATTATTTATTTTTCATATGAGCAAACAAGCAAGCGGCTTACCTAATGGTAAGTGATCACCGCCGCCCATGCACTTCCGCAATACCAGAAGTAGGCTCTTTTTATGAAGGTCCTTAAGTCGTACAAGTATAGAAATATCAATAGCGACAGTTGATTCCACAAAATTGCGCATGCCAGAAAATTGTGTAGGTGTATACCATATGTGACCGGATTTGCGCTTTGTGAAGATAAATGCGATGTGTTGGCTGGAAAAATTGCGGCCTGCTGAGGACGTCAATTAATTTAGACGCTTACTTCACTTTATCACTCAAATGACTACGAAACCGTAAGTCACTTGATATTTCGACGTCAAGAATTCCAACCAAGTATGTGGAACCAGAGAAGTGTTTTCAAAATAAAGAGGCACGACTTAAGGTTTCTTGTTAGCGGTGAACGTACAAACTTGTGTCTTCCGTGGGTTAAATTAGACTAAATTTAGCTGACCCATTCCAAGATTTTGATATAGCGGTTACTGTTTATTACGTGTTGTATTTCATAAACTAACAGTATATATTATCTTTTTGATCAACTGCGCAGCACAAAAAAGGAAAATATATTTACTATCCAGAATTATTATATGTCTATTTGCATTTCACGATGAATATTTAAGACATCAAAGGCACGGACGAATTTTGATCCAATCATCAAATTCACCTATAAATATTTTCCTCAAATTATAATACAAAATATATTTCTTTTTATTCTTTACAATAAACAGTTAGCGGCGGTTAACATATAATTTTTGGTATACAAACAATAATACATGTTATAAGTGTATGAATTATAACATATGATAATTATAAAGTTACATACATCGCAGAGAAGAAATACAATATAATAAAAAAATACAAGAAATATACTGTGCCAAACACAATATTTGATTTTCAATTATAGCCAGCCTGAGTTATTTAAAGGTCATACTAAAGGGTACTTGGACATACTTAATCGTAATGGCGGTGATATATCATTCCTTATTTTAGACACTTTAAAGCGAAAACTACCGCATAGTCAAATTTGCATAGATTTCTGTCCTACCAACCCTTCGATTCTCACCCAATATCAAGCTATCCCTATCTTGCCTTTTCTTTCTAAGGTATTAGAGGTCTGTGTACTTAAAATAAGTTTCCAGCTTTGTACTTGGAAATAACTTAACAAATCCTTTCAAATCTGGCTTTAGATTTGGCCAAAGTACTACCACGGCTCTCCTTAAAGTGATTGGCAATATTAGAGCGGGAATGAAATATAACCAAGCAACAGAAATGCTTTTAGTTAACTTCTAGAATGCTTTTTAAATACATATAAAAATAATTAATGTTGGAAAAATTTAACCGACGGTTTTTTTCAGCAAATGTTCACTGGTTTTTCTTTTAAACGCTATGCGATTCTTTGCCATCCTGACTTCCGGAGGTTGCTCATTCCACAGAAGAATGGATTGAACGAAAAACGAGGAATGCATAAAATCGAAACGATGAAAAGGACATAAGAGAAGACGATTTTTAGTCGAACGAAGATTTCTGCTATGGGCATGTCTAACTGTCACAGCTAATTTGTTCCGAAACTATTGGATAGACAGTCGTAGTTGTATGTAAGTTCGCAAATGTAAACTGGTGGCACAAAGGGGGACGTGGAACATAAATACATCAATTATGGATTGTTTCTTTAATTTAGTAAAAATATTATAAAAAATAACTAAGACTAAGGTTAATTAAAGCAAATGAGAAATATATAAAGTGCATATATTTCTTATTTGCTTTAATTAACCTCAGAAAGGAAATCTTACCAATATGTAAGAGTGCTGAAAATACTATGATATATAAAATAATAACAAATTACACATTATGTTCAGATATAAAACTTAATTTCAAATTATTCACGCTTAATATTCGCAGCATAAATGATAATTTAAATATTTTCTTAGTTGCCTTAAAAAGATTTTATTTGAATTTTGATGTTATTATTTTAACACAATGTTGACTACGTAGTGAGACAATTTTGGATGTGATTCCTGGATATTCATCATTTCGTACCAGCAGAAATAACAACCAAAATAGAGATGTAGTGATTTATTTAAAATTCTTTTGGAATGGCTTTGCTAGTGAACCAAATATTGAAGATGCTGGCTGTTTGTTAATTGTCCAACGTTTCCCTTATATGTGCCTATCGCTCACCTTCTTTTAAAAATACTGAGATGTTTACATGGTCTCTTATTTCAATTGTCAGAACCATAAAAAGAGAAAGTTGTGTAATCCTCGCAGGAGATATAAACATCTTCAATAGTGATAACGCCCAAACTTAATACAAAGAAATGATTGGTCTAGTGTGCAAATCGGATATTACAGATAGTGCTATAGCTATCCTAGTTTTAAAATGTATAAAAACTGAAAACCTTAACTGAAGTAGATCGGTTTAAGATTTACTCCAAAAAAGATGTTTACATAGCTACAGAGAATTTCAGCAAAATAATAACAGAAATTGTCGAAAATGAAAACTTCTATTGTAAATGTTTCTTGAGGTCGTAGATTATCAAACCATGGATTATACCCGGCTTACTCATGTGGTATTTTTCCGACCCCCTAGAAAGTTGCTTGCCGACGACGACGAAATTACCGACCAATCTCACTTTTATTCCTTCTTTGAAATTTTATCGAGAAGATCGTCAATAATCAATTGATTCGCTACCTTAAATCCAATTATTACATTAACAATCATTAGTACGGCTGTAGAAGAGGCTATTCTACTGAATACGCCGTCATTAATTTGATATAGTTGTATAGAAGTATTCTTGGACTTATTGGAAGCCTTCGACACAGTGTCAGTGCCAATCCTTCTGCAAATAATTGAACGACTAGGTGTCAGAGGCTTACCCCTGAAATAGTTTCGTAGCTGTCTAGTAGACAAAGGTGAAACTACTGCAGCCAATATAACAAAATCAGAAGATTATTAGTTTTAACCTTCCAATAGATTTCGGGGCCCTCAAGGTAGTATATTGCGTCCAACGCTGTTTTTTAATATACACCAATGATATTTTGAATGCTATCAACCACAAAACTGACATCATTTGTTATGCTGATGACACGGTAATGGCCAAAGGGCTGTACTTAAAGTGTTAATGAAAAAAAATTAGAAGATTATAGATATCAAAGCTCTTTACACTGACTGGCAAGTGGTGACAGTACGTAAACTTTTCATTTTTAAGAACTAAAACGTTAGCAGAAAATCGTTCATATAAAGTACCCTTCCATAAAGCCATCCACCTTTGTGACCCCACGATTCCTGTATTTCTTTGCTCCTTTTATATACAACAAAATTGCGTCTAAATATATATTTACAACTCTCACACAAATCAAATAAAGAAAATACTTTGGACAGCTCTTCTGGTACTAAAATACCAACATACAGAAACCATGTGCAAACGCGCGCGCGCGCGCAAACACACGCACGCACACACGGACACGCACGCACGCACGTATACCCACACCCACACCCACACACAAACGCGCGCGCTCGCACGCCACGCATAAGCACACGCACACACACACGCACACACAATCGCACACACGCGCGCGCACGCTCTAACACACACATACACATCTCGTTATAAGGTTAGTTAGTTATCTTTGTTACAGTTACACACGTGTGTGCGTGAGTGACACACGCGCGCGGGTACTCACGAGCAAGCGCACACACACACGGACACACACAAGCACAAACACACGCACACACACTCACACACACACACAGGCACACACACACCCATCGTCGTACGCACACACACACGTGCGCGCGCGCGTGCACACACGCGCACGCACAGACGCCCACGCCCACACACACATATAAGCGCGCGCGCGCGCACACGCACACGCACACACGCACGTACATACACGCACGCGCACACACTTGCACACACACACGCGCATACAGACTCGCACGCACATGCACACACACGCACGCACGCAAACGCACACACACAAGTTCGCCCACGCACGCCATATTAAAATATTGTAAAATGTTACGCTAATTACTATATTGTGATTGCTTTATTTATTATTGTAATATTATTTTAGTATTTCTTCACATTGCCTAAAAAATGTTAAGGGCAATGTCTTGAGATAGTCTTTACGGGCTAAGGGCTAAATGATATATCTTGTACTTTATTATGTCCTCCTTCCAAAGTCTACATAATTTTGCCTGGCAATATTGTACCGTAAATAAACACGTGTATGAACATTTGAATTAAATAAAGAGAATTATTATTATGAAGGAAAGTAACATGTTATCTCGTCTGATTGGGCGATATATGTACTTAATGAAATATATTGGTATATAATACACATGTACAGAATAAAAAATATAATACTTATTACATAAATAAACGTTTTATAGATACATATAGCCCAGCCAGACGGCAGCCCTTGGTAAGGGGAGACCAAACGGCCGAGGATTAAGGCGACAGGGAGAGAACCTGTCATAATACCAAATAAATAAAAACCTGTTATATTTTTTTAAAAAAACATTTAAACGTGTAAGCATAAATAGATAGCCTATTTCGGGTTACTCAAATTGAGCTTGAAAATGAGTAGAAACTACTACTGAGGGTCATATGGGAAGTGCAGTAGCGAGGATATAAGTGTACACTTGCAAATATTTTATGATCATTATTTAGTATTTTCCTTTAAATTACATTTTTTTTATAAATGATTATACCAAAAGTATGTTATGTATATAAGGCTTATTATAAGTTAAGTGACTTAAAGCTCATTATGCTGATGAAATTAGAAACTTCTAGATAATCTTCATAAATATTAATAGATCCCGAAGATAGTCAGACATTTACTCCCACCGCTGACCTATTTCCATTAACTATTAATTACCAGTGGCGATGTCTACTGTCGTATAATTTACCTGAATGGCGACCCAGCAAAATAAGATGTATATGGGTAATTCATGTCATGTACAAAACTGTAAAGTTACTTGTAAAAAATTATGTTAAGTGCTATAACCGGAATCGTTATCCTGTAGTTTGTTCAAAGTTTGTTCAAATTTGTAATAATGAATATATTTACCGAATGTAAATGAGAAAAATCAACAATAACTATACTGCTTTCATCTCTTGGAATAAGATGCAGAAGAGCTACTCAGGCAATATTAGGAAATTCCATTGTCTTTTTATTACACATTTCTGAGATTTATAATTAATCACATTCCCCTGTAAAGTTGCTTGGTAACGCCTACCTGCACATATCTCGGACCACGTGACCACATTGCGTCTTCACTTTGACAACAACCTTAATGTCATCAGTGTCTACGATTCAACACGAGACAAGTTTGATGACATCAAGGATAAATTCTATGACAAATTATCTCAATGCCTGAGTTGTACAAAATTCCAGAGAGCAGAATTTACTGCTCGACAACTTCAATGCAAGGGATAGTTCGGACTATGATACGTAGCCTAGAGTTCTGGGTAGACACGAAATCGATAACATGAACAACAATGATCTTTGTGTTCAATATAGATTTGTCTTTTTTTAATATCAAACACCATGTTCAGACTTGCAGCCAAGCTCAAAGCAACGTGGATACTCCCGAGATCTAAACATTGACATTTGATCGATTGTGCTATCGTGCGGCAGAGAGACATTGATCAAGTGCAAAGCGCTCGCGTTATGCATGGTGCTCACTGTTGGACTGACCACCGACTTATTGCCACGAACTTGCGACTGTGCTTGCACCGCCCTCGTAGATTTTTTGTAAAAAAGCCTGCGTCTACAAACGAAGATGGGCTAAAGGGTTGCGATGCGAGGAAGACAAACACTGACAACGTGTCTGTAGGGCTATCTTCCATAAGTAAGCCAGGTGTCTAAGGTGCTTTTTCTTCTCGTTTGATGGAGACCGCTACAGTAACTGTGGGTTAGAAAGACCGACGGAAATGTTACTGGCACATACTTTCGATGAGTAAGGAGGATGTGCTTAAACATTAAGCTGAACATTTCAATACCTTGCTCAACATAAGTAGATCAGCTGATCTATGAAACATTGGCTCTATGCCGACACTCCAGCTATTTTTCGAGCTGGACGAGCCCCTGTCACGGGACGACAATGCCATCAGATAGTATAAGCATAATAGGAGTGCTTTTAAAGTGTGACGGAGAGTATTTGCATAAATTGATTTAGAAACTTTTTGTTTACATTGTTATTTACTTCAAAGTGTCTCGCATCAGTACTTTGTACAAGAAAAAGTGGCACCTAGATTTAGAGAAAGTTTTCGACCATGTACCATGTGAACGACTCTGGATGGTGCAGGAGGAAATAGGGTACATGTAGATGTTTGCAAGACGTTTAAGGCTCTTCAATGAAGACATCCAGTACTGCATCACTGTAGGTGGTGATCAGTCAAATTTCTTCCTTGTCACTTGTGGAGTAAAACAAGAGTGTGTTCTAGTACGAAAATTGTTTGCTTTATATTTGCAGTTGTAGTCAAAGAAGCCATACAAACTGTTTTCGAGGAAGTCTGCATCCGTTTCCACACATATGGCAGTCTGTTTAATTTAATTTAGCTATACTTGAGGTGCGCACCAAGGCCTTGTACGTAATGATCTCCGAGATCATGTATACGGATGACTTGAGTTTCCTAGCAGAATACCTGGAGGGTTTTCAACAGCAGATGTCTATTTTTTTCGCCTAAAAGTCAATGGCAAGAAGACGGAAGCAATATTCTTAAATATATGTAGCCATGAGCACTGACCATAAAGCTTGTTATGAATGTGCTGAAGCAGATCGACATGAAAAGATGCAAACTGTGAAGAGGCGACTCTGCGAATTAGAGGATTAGCGTAAAGCTGACCTTGATGAAAAATGCAATAAATTCCCGCCCATCCTCTTTTATCCATCAACTATTATTAACACAATGGCGTCCACGCGTGCCCTTATTTTGCGAGAGGATATGTTGCGAAAATTGGCTATTTTAAAAATCTCATTGTCTTTTTTTAAACACATTTCTGAGATTCATAATTAATCTTTATATTCATATCTACTAAATTGTTAGGCAAAATAAGTTAGAGCAATATTATTTCACCTATACCGTTAATAAAATAAATTCTAAGAGGCTAATTCGAAAGTTCCACATTCCCCTGTAAAGTTGAAGTTTCGGATTTAGATTCAAAGCATATAAAATGCAAACAAAACTTTCTCCTTAAACAATGACAACGTTACGCTCTCAAACCTAAGTACTTTATCAATTATTCCAGTTCTAGTAAAGGCAAAGTTGTGCTCGCCTTGTTTCTTTTGTTAATTTTATATTTGTTCTTAACTACCTAAATAATTCAAAATTGGTCTACAGTTACGTTTAGTTAATTGAGAATAATTTTATATTAAAAGATTAATTAAAATTAAAATAGTAGTCTTAATGTATGTAAATAGAATAAAATATAAATGTATAATTTTGAATCAACAATAGAAAAGAGATAAATTAGCTTCTTACGAGCTGTATAAAATATTGGTAATTATTTTCAAACTTTAACCTTTAAGTTGTTGTTTTTAATTATTAAATTTTCTTTATAAAAAAATAAATGGTTTTATGTAATAAGTGGATAATAAGGATGATACCGTGGTATATTCATTTTATAATTTCAATTAATACTAGCAAGCTAACCTAAGTTGTACGAGAATATACAACTTACAAATATTTGGTTTGTGTGTATTAAATGTACATTGAACGTGACAAATAATATAAAAATAATAGTCACTTATCAACAAAAAAAGCAAAAATATCTAATATATTGTAAAATTAACGAGTTTTTTTATAAAGAATAATTACAAAAAACCGACTTAAAACGCCGTAAAAGTATACTTTCGAAACATATCTTCTCGTTTCTTTTTTTAAATTTTAAAAACACACTAGTGATCCTATTTTTTATAAAGATTTGTTTGGCCATTTTGAAAGTATAATAGATCCCTATCAAATAATATTAGAATTTTATAATCGGTTCATAATCATCGGCAGAGATACGCACGAACACCCATAAAATAAAATTTAATACAATGGTTTAAAAAACAAACTACTAATTTGACTTTTTTTTTAAAAATATGGGACTATTTCGGAAGCACACCTATCAGACTAAAAAATAATTTTTAAAATTGGTTTATAAATTACGGATATATGCGCGTACATACTTAAAAAAATAGTAACATCCGATTTGAGGGTTCTCAAATGTTTCATTTTGCTGTTCTTTAAAATAAATATGTCTTAGTTTAAATTATTAAGACTTTGCCGAGACGAGACCGTTTTTATATAATTTTAATGAACTAAAGAATTGTAGTATTTTGTTTAGGTCATCTCTGTAAATCTGTTGTCATATAAACACTTTTCTTAATCAAAAAATTGTTTTAATTGTACAATATCGTATCTATTTAAAATTGGTTTTAAAATATTTACGATATTTTACTATCAAAACAATTTTTACATAGATTTTCAGACTACTTCACTACAGCATAGTTTATTTTTTAAAAATATTTTTTTTTGTGTGTAATAAGAGACAAACATGCGGATGCTTCGCCTTACGCAAAGTCGGAAGGGTTCGAAAGGAAAAGATGTGGGAAAAGGAAAGGGTAGACATGGCTATCTGGCAACCCTAAAAGACATGTATACTTTATATTATGGTGACTTTATAAAGGGAGGTGGTACTTCCTCGCGCAAGCGCGGCCGTAAAAGGGCAGCATAAGCTGTGAAATGATGTTATGATCTACCACCTTATTGTTATTTGCTACCTAATTAAGATTTTTCATATGTAAAATAATCATGATGGACTTTGTTAGATCCGGAAATCTAATCAATTTTCAATGGTAGAATTGGAGCCCTAATAAAATACGCCTGAAACCAAAATTAAGAGCAATATATATCAATAAACAACGTTTAAGAATTAGGCCCAAATTACCTCTTAATCCATACTTACCTTATTCTACGGTGTAAAAAAATAGTATGTTGTCTTTATATATAATAATAGGGGTTCAAGGGTGGTTGAAGTGCAATAAATGACTCTTAGTCAAGAACAGTCACTTAGCCTATCTCCATCAACTCCACTCCCAGCCTACTCGCGGCGAACCCTGTTACGTCGATCAACTTATCATCGATATTCCAGTAACCCAACCCAACCCTTTTAGAGCTATAGGTCGACAAGCAGATTGGAGAGAGGGGGTCCGAATCCAACATCACTCAGACTGGATTCAAGGTGTTGGCAGCAGGGCGCTTCTGCTTAATACACAACATCACTGTGGTGCAGAAGGCAAGGGGAAACTACTGCACTATTTTCCTACGTTACTTATCATGAATTTTCCAGATACTGAGAGAGTGACGGCACGCAACGCGGCTACCACCCGGCGCCATG
>JAOCPS010761843.1:5822-19426 GCA_025505425.1 Graphium colonna
GACGTGGTTGCCTATAATTGGCACGGCAATAAAAAAGCATTATTTAAGATAGTGAAGTGTAATTACCGTTGGTGATCCGTAATAAATAAATAAATAAATTTAAGTGTACCTTTGACTACGTTTGCGTATAAATTTTGTATTCAAGTGCCTCGCAGTAAAATCTAAAAACAGATTTCATAACAAAAAAAATCCTCGCAAAAGTTCACCGGTTCCTGCCAAGGATTATTCGAGAGGCTATTTAAATTAAGAAACACCCAAATTTAAATAGGAAGGATGTTTGGGTGCTATCATCTGCTTGGGATCCCATTATAAATAAAATTAACTCAAGAAATATGATGATAACAAAAGCACAACACTGCAAGACATAACAATACTATAAGTAGTTACTGCGTAGATCAGATTAAGATTACTATTTAAGCTGGAAGCAGGATCGATAAGTGACAGCAGGACATCAAACACCTCAGTCCTACCCGTGACCATGAACGCTGTAAATAGTTCGAAACGTCGGGTGATAAGTTTTATAATAAATCGCGATAAAATCGTATAATTGTTCAATTTAAGAAAAAGACTTTTCGACTGTATGTTTTTTTGTATGTTAACCGATGTTCTCCTAGTTACGAGGTGGATTAGTACAGTAACAATGACAAAGTATTTTTAGACCTTAAATAAAGGTACGGTGAACCTCTCTATAACACTTGACCACCTCTAAGCCAATTCATTTTGTATTATTCTGAGCAGTCCCTCTAGTGCTTTGGGATTTGGTTGGCCTCGAAGAATTGCAATTTCAAAAGAAATTTTAATTTTCTTATAATATGACAACAATTTCAAACTTTAATAAGATGAGGGATTTTTTATATTTAAATTATCTGAACTATAAGTGGCTGCCACAAATCTGTTTTTTTCGTTATGAAAAGGAAGACAGACGGGCAGGTTTACCTGATGGTATCCCGTCGCCCATAGATACACGCAATATCCAAAGAGTCGCGAGTGTGTTGTCAGTCTAAAAAATTGGATAGAATTGATTTATTGGATACGATGGGGATAAAGGAGAAATGACCATCCGGCAACTCTAAAAGCCATGCAAACTTTATTTTACACCGACATTGTAAAGGGCGGTGGTTCTTCCCCGGACGAGCGTGGTCATAAATGTGCAGCAAAAGCTGTAAAAAAATGTTATGCTATACTACCTAGGAGACAGAATATAACGAAATGGTCCCGTATAATTTCTTGAAAATCGTTTTTAGGTTCTTTTCGAAATCAAAATAAACGAAATTGTTTCACAAAAATTTATTTCCAAGTTGGTTTTGCTATTTTCTGTGAAAATAATTATTAAACGTAGCCTTTACTGTTATGTCTTCGGCCTTTGTCGCTACGGCATATTTTACACAAATAGAAACGCCCAGATTTGACACAATCGGCTGTAGGTCATACAAATTTCTGTTCCCGTTTATAATGTTGCTAGGCATTATGTTAACGTTTAAATTTAAGTAAAATATTTATTGTATCTAATATAATGCTATATTACTATATCATTTTATTCTCTTAATTTATTTTAATCCGTATGTTATTTACAATACTGAAGTTTTAAATATGGTGGTAGAGCATAACATTTTTTCATGGCTTCTGCAGCAATTCTACGGCCGCGCTCGTCTGGAGAAGTACCTAGCGTCTTTTATAAAATCGGCATGAAAAACTATGCATGACTTTTGGGGATGCCGGATAGCCATGTCTACCCTTTTCTTTTCTCCCTCCTTTCCCCTCCAAATCGTTAATCCTGACCCCATCCTATCCAATAAATTTATTCTACCCAATTTTTTCAGGCTGACGACGGGATTGCTTACCATCTTGTGAACCGTCTGCTCGTTTGACTTCCTTTCCAGCAACATATTTTAATTATTCTTTGTAATAATAGGTGGTGGGTCCGATTTTCACCTTGGCCAAATATTTGTAAGAACTACGTATAGTTCTTTTCTGATTCGAGTATTAGTATAATTTTTGATACGTCCTTGAAACACTCCCATTATAATAATCGTAAAACTTCTTTCTTTCTTCATTCTTTATTGTTTTACTTTTTGATTAAAATCACAGTAACAAAGTAAAGAATTACAAAAAAAGATTGTACAAAGGTGAGCTTAACTAACAGCAAACCTTTGATCATAAGAAGAAGTAAAGATTTGGCGCGTCGGCATTGTTTTCTCGTGGTACTAAAATGAAAAACGTTCTTGAAGATATGAAGGAGCAATATGATTAAAAAGGAAGAAATAAAAAAAAAGGATAGAACATGGATAGATATCTTAACGTTTACGTACGGATAGCCATTTTAGTTACTTCCTGTATTCCGAAACATGATCGAACTTGCGAAGATTGAAAATAAAACGAATGCAAAGGTTTTGAAGACGTTCTAATTTGTTCCAAAGTTCTTCCGTGGCATCAAGGAAACAAACATCCGCATAGTCAATTATAGGTAAAAGAAGAGCCTTAGCTAAGGTGATTTTAGTTCTATCTGTAGAAAGAATTAAAGACGTTTTAGAGATTTGAAGGAATAGTTAATTTATTTGCCAATGATATTAATGTGAGATGTCCATGTCAAATGTTTATCAAATATTACGCCTAAGTTTTTGCCAGAGTCCGAAAAAGGAATTTTTAACTTTAAAACTTCACTTCACTAAATCTATTTCGGGATCAAGAACGCATTGTGACCCTGACAAAACTCGACCTCTAACACAATTTAGTTTGAATTATTCTCTAGCGCTTAGGGATTTTGTCGGCCTCAAAAAATTGCTACTGGGAAAGCAGTTTTCTTATAATGTTATATCTATATGTAATAATTAATTCTCAAGCTCAGTATTAAGATAAAATTTAATACAGTTGTTATCATGTTAATGCTTTCGACAGAGTTTCTCTAAAGTTGCAACATTGTTTTAGAGACAATAGATGGCGTTGGCGTAGTATTGAATACTTGTCAGTTTGTTGTTCACTCGTCCGATTGAGATAAAACATTTTATATATTGCTAACTTTGAGTTATGGTTATGTTATAGTCTAAGTTAATAACGAGGGTAATATTGATAATGCTCGGGCTGTATTACTAAAGGAAATACATATATAAATAATATTTTGTAATTTCTGGCTATTTGTAATATGAACATAAGAGATTTTTACTTAATGTATATGAAAGCTGTACTGACTATACTAAATTAATAATAAAAAAAACAATCGTTTATTCTTCTTCTGTCTCAGTCCGTCTGTCCGTCGGTTTGTTTGGGCATATGGATTGGCATATATTTATAAATAATACGAAAAGTGACTGAGGCTTCTTTATCAAAAATTGAAAGCTGATTCTCCAAATTTCAAGTCAATTGAGAATGCAACTTCGAAGACCTAATAAAAAGCTAATGTAGGTCTTATTTTCATCAATGCTCAGCTCCCTTTGGCTAAGCATGATGTTTTATAGTCGGACCCTTAATTTGGACCAGTAGTTCAAGAAATTAGCTCTCTAGTGACTAATTATTTTTATAAAGAGAGAGGCTAACGAGCAAGTGGCCCACCTGATGGTTTTTTTTTATGGAAAGGAAGACAAACGAGCAGGCGGTTCACCTGATGGTAAGCGATCCCGTCGCCCATAGACAGTCGCAACATTAAGTCGCGAATGCGTTGTCAACCTGGGAAATTGGGTAGAGTAAGTTTATTGGATAGGATGGGTAGGGATTATTGATTTGGAAGGGAAAGGAGTTGGGAAAAAAAGGGAAGACATAGCCATCCGGCATCCCCAAAAGTCATGCATGCTTTATTTAATGCCGACTTTATAGAGGTAGGTGGTAAGTGATCACCGCCGCCCATGGACTCCTGCATCACTAGAGAAGTCTTAAGAGCGTTGCGGACCTTTGAAGTAGGAGTTCGCTATTTGTTTCAACTATTACGAATCTTTTTTATTTAAATATGAAATGTCGCCCGCAGTTACTCGCGTAAGATTTTTCCCTATTAATTCTTTTAGCTAAAATACACATTTTAAATGCGGGGTTTGTTGTTGTTTTTATGATGTGAAGTCGCGGAATATCGCGCGTTATGTTCGAGTCAAGAAAATTTAAAAGATGACTACACACAATTACCAACGAATAAACAAACAACACGCCATTTCTGTGTTTAGATACATCCTTATGGAAATATATTACGAACGAGTATAATAAGAACTGTTATAATAAACGCTTTATATCGCCGTTATATGTCGAAGTTTTTATTGAAAGAAGATTTTCAAACCTGAAATGTTATTAGTTATAAATCTGCGCTGAATACCTATTTTCGTTATTAACCAAACGTTATAAATGACAAATCACTTCAATTGATTTGAGTTTTAAAGACACTAACGAACGGTGATTAATTTTTGTATAAAAGAAGAAAAAGAAAAATATCTTATGATATAGTGAATAATTTTTGAACCTAAAGAACTTTAAAATTGTACTCAACATCTACAATCTTAAATTTCATATTAATTTAAGCACTACCTGGAAAATTATATCAAAACATACATACGAAAATCTGACAATGATGCTGATCATTTCGGCCAATTCCGGCTACGGGGACTACTTTGACCCCCACAAAAATGTATTTTCGCCCCAATTCGGTCCGTCCGAATACCACGCGGTTCGTTACTCTACGAAATAGCAGTGTAACAACTGATAATTAAGAAAAATTTGATTTGTTATTTCCGCTAAAAGACTTATAAGATACTTCTTGAAAGTCATCTATCATAACTTGGCCATACATACAGACATAATAGTATAGTATGTACTACGTACGTATGTAGTATGTATGTATAACTACGCTATTTTTATTCTGCTACAAATGAAAAACACAGTTCTGGAACGAAAATAAATCTTTGATCTGCAAATAAGCGACCGTATTCTATTATTATTTCAGTGAACTGAAAAAGGTTTTTCAACTTTTGTCAGCGGAATAAGCTTTAATTCTTATTTTAAAAGGATATCCTTTTGCCACTGCTTTGCGCTTTCCAAAATTATACAAAAGGGTGGATTTTTATTTAAGAAAGCAGCCGTAATGAAATTTTTCTCTTGTAGGATAGGAAATTTAAGTATATACTAGCGCACCACAGACGTTGTCCTGTACACATGTCTTTAATTCGAAACTTTCAACTTTTTTTGGACCAAACTGGCAATCAAAACCATTTTCGAATCCCCTTGAACACACACAAAAAAATATCAAACTCGGTCCACCCATTTAGGAGGAGTTCAGTGACATAAACACGCACACAAGAAATATATATTTAAAGATCTACATAAAGTAAGACGTGGTTGCCTATAATTGGCACGGCAATAAAAAAGCATTATTTAAGATAGTGAAGTGTAATTACCGTTGGTGATCAGTAATAAATAAATAAATAAATTTAAGTGTACCTTTGACTACGTTTGCGTATAAATTTTGTATTCTAGTGCCTCGCAGTAAAATCTAAAAACAGATTTCATAACAAAAAAAAACCTTCTTTTCTGAGGTTTTAACAGTATCTTGGCAAAAATCTGTTAAAATCCGCCGTTAGGCCCCAACACATAAATAAAACCATCATGCGTCCAAAATATAGAGATTCTGAATTTACGGCGAGCCATCATAAACGCGTCATGTCAACTCTTGGTTAAGAATTCCGAGAGCGTGATACCCTTACCTTTAAGACATTTCTAGGAAAACCAGAATATGCTTTTTATTTCAAGCTCGCGCAACTAGAACAAAATTGCTCGAAGCTTGTCAGAATTTGAAATACGACTCAACCTTAGGCCGCGAGAATTGTCATCAGTTGATAATCCAGGAATTTTTAAAAAAGTCCGCAACTGGTTTTGTTATTACTACTGCGGTGTTCTCATTTTTATTCTCTGGGACGCCATGTAATAGAACGATTTAACGCCGGCTTCACATCTCCATATTGTCGGTTTGTTGTGCAAGAAGACTTACTTGATCTTGAAGGTTGCGCAGAGCAGATACAATGAACGGTTTAAATGTGCTGAATTCAATTGTTAATGAAGAAATACTAGAAAATGGTGTAGGAGCTTGAAGCTCGGCTTTGTAAGTATCCATGCGCTGATGAAACATGTTCTGTAGCTGCGTCAGGGATTCCTGAATAGCTTCCATCGTTTGTATGGTGGTGCAGTGTTGAGTCAATATACCGATGGACAAAGTTTTTATGTATAAAACACAAAGGAAATCACTACTTAGCGGGCATTGTAATTAGTACATTACTTTTCTATAAAATTATGGCACTTATATAACGTTTCGAAATTTAAGAAATCTTATAATAATTGCAGTGTTCTTTCATTAAAAGAAAGAATTTATCACACTTGTTCCCTATGCGAGAACTATCATCAGATTGAAAGTGTGCTTCCCAAGTTGTTGGCATTTATGTTAATGCTTCTGACATAGTTGCTCTGAAGTTGTCTGACATTGTTTTAGAGACAATAGATGGCGTTGGAATAGTATTGAGTTCTTGATAGTTGGTAGTCTGCTCATCCAGTTCAGATAAAACTTTTTATAGTTGCAAAGCTACAGTTATGGGCTATTATTGAAGAAATTATTTTTAATGCTCTGGCAGCATTAATTGTACGAAATGGAATCAGGTCATGTATATAAAGGGTGGACTGGTGAATCACCTTTAATACTTTAAGACGTTATGTATGGGGAACATACATGAATAATAAAACTATTAATAAATATAAATTGATTTAACACTGAGTAAACATCATCTAAAGTTGAAAAAATATTACGTAGTTCATGCTCACCTGAGCGGACTTGGCGTGGCCGGAGCGAGATGTTAGGCGAAAGAGGAGGTCAATGGCCTCGCGGGTAACAGCTTATCACAGCCGCCACACTCCATTACTTTATTGGAAATAAACGTATACCGTTGGAGCAATGTCCAGGACAAGGCAACCGTGAGTAGTAATGTACTTGGATTGCATAGTCTTATTCAGTTATACTCTTGCATCGATATGTTTTTTATGGTAATGAAGACGGACGAGCAGATGGTTCATCTGATGGTAAGCGATCCCATCGCCCATAGACACTCGCGACATCCGGAGACGCGAGTGACAACGATTCTTATGGGCATACATTTATATGTATGTCCATAAGAATCGTACGGTTTTCATCGTTATAGCATACGTTTAACGGAAAAGTTATATAAAAACCAATTTAATCAGCGCCGAAAAACTTGGTTATTACATATTTGTAATAAAAAAGCAAGCGGGAATATACCAACGGTCTCTAGCGGGAAAAAGATAAGGATTTTAATATTAATTTGTGTTGAATATTGACAGGAAAGTTATTACATCATCATCATCTTTTTTCCCTCTCTTCCACTGTTTTATTATTAAGTTATGAAAGTTTCATCCATGATCAACGTAAGTGTAAAATCCAAAATATCGTTTATTACGTTTTGGCTAAAACTATGCTCCTAATTTTATTACATAAAAATTATAACAATCGAGTACTAAGTGCTCTCCTCTAATATCATAGGTGTCTCACCAATCACCTTGTATAAGTTCATATATGTTGAACTCTTCACATATGATATTCTTAAGGTGCTCAAATATTTGACATCATAGATCAACCAACTAGAAAGATATATCGTCGTTCTTGTATTCTAACCTTACATAGATTTCGTAATGAATGAAGCCTCCGTTGTCTAAGTCTATCACTTGTGTAATACTTTAGGGAATAGATCATTTTATTTTTTCCTTTCCAGTCCCTATCGCCATTACGTTGCATCGATAACTTTTAATCCTGCTAGATGCACTAGCTTGAAAAATAACAGCTATATTGTTGAAGTTTTTTTAGGTGGTAAAGAAGTACATCCTTCTTTTTTGATTTTTTTTTAAAGGTTTTACATATACATTTCCATCAAAAGCATGCATCCGTTCTTGCTGCACTTTTACGGTCGTACTCGCCCAGGAAGTGGCACTTCCCTTCACAACATTAGCAACGTGAATGGTCATTCTTACCCTCTACTTTTCTCAATTCCTTCCTCTCATATTCCTGACCATTCCTGATATTCCTGAGCCATCCTACCCAATAAAGCTGTCTCTCCAATTTCCTAGGCTGACACCGTACACTGGACACTCCGAATGTGGTGTGTGTCTATTAGCAACGGGATCGCTTAGAATTTACTTATGGTAAAGATGACAGACAGTTCACCTGATGTTAAGTGATCTCGTCGCCCATGGACACAAACAATATCTAGAGAGTTGCATGTGCGGGGTCAACTTAAGAAATTGGATAAAACAGGTTTAGTGAATAGGAAGGGTTGGAGACATATAAAGGATTAGGAGATGAAAGAAGAGGGGAGGAATGGTCATCCAGCTACCCAGAAAGTCATGCATACTTTATTTTATGCCGACTTTATGTAGGGCGGTGGTACTTCTCCGGGTGAGTATGACCATATAAATGCAGCTATAGATGTGAAAGGATATTTTGTCTTCTCTACCATCTAAAAACATCATGTGAATCGCCTGATAGTTTTTCATCCTTTACATAAAAAAATCATCTTGTATCATAAATTTAATAAAAGAGAACTTCGATTCGCTATAGTAGGTATAACTTGAAAAGAATTCAACTTTTTTGGTGGTACCACATTGAGAAAACATTTTTTGGCATCTAACTAGACCTTAGATACCGGAATAAAGTTAAAGCACCACCAATACCGTAGTGCCTACAAGCAATTACAGATGGATCTTTTTAGGTTTGGAAATCTTTATGGTTTTTGCATCTCTATTAGATCTTTGGATGCCGGAGCAAACATTACGAGGTCCATGTTGGAGTGTACCTACACTGTATGTACTTATACACTTTTTTGTAATTATTAAATGTTAGGTAAGTAAAGTATGCATGACTTTTGGGGATGCCGGATGGCCATGTCTACCCTTTTCCCACTCCTATCCTCTCCAAATCCTTAATCCTGGCCCATCCTATCCAATAAACCAATTGTATCCGATTTTGCAGGTTGACAACGCACTCGCAACTCTCCGGATGTTACGTGTGTCCATGGGCGACGGGATCACTTACCATTAGGTAAACCGTCTGCTCCTTTGTCTTCCTTTCCATAAAAAAAAAGTATAAAAACATTGAGAATTTGTATAATAATAGTGTCCCGGTCCGCCTAGAATGAATGCACATTATAAATATTTGCAGTTGCCTACAAACGGTTCTTCTACGGATTATAATAAGGTGTCTCGCTAAAGTGTATCATTTTTCATTGAGCTTTGAACACAACCAACCTAGGAACGAGTTTCTGTCAAGGGACCGAGGCAATATTTGAAGTGAAACTTGTGTTAGCTTGTTTAGATAAGTAATAAAATTATTAAAAAGTACAAAAGAATATTTATTTCATGTGTAAGTAACAAAATCATAAGGCATGTTTGATATTTATTGTTTTTATTTTTAAGTTTATTTTGTTGGGTTGCTTATGAAATTTAAAATTAGGGCAAAAAATCATTTAAATATTTTTGTTTTAATAAGATGTCTTACCCGATAACGTTGAATATTTTATTTGTCTTTGATTTAAGGTTAGAAATGCTTTATTTCCTGTAGGGTAAGATTTTTACTCACAGATAATATCTTTATTAGTTTATAAATAAAAAAATCCAACAACACAATGAAAGTTATTACACAGTAATTAAAATAATTTTGATTTAAAGTCAAAAACTTAAAAATATTCTTGAGGTAATACCTCATGAATATTTCTTTCTTTATCCGGTATAAGATACAATACTTAACGAACTAGAAAATGAAAACAACTTCGTAAATAATTCAGACTGTACAACAACTGAATACACTTAAAATTCATCGTTGGTTTACGCCACAATATATTGTACCAACATCTGACAAATATTGAAATAGGAAGACATTAAAAGCAGGGTCAAGCTGGATATTAAATTTCTATTACCCTTTAGCGCTTTGCCAATCAATATGATAAAAGCGGACATTATAGTGATGTTTTAGCGAGCACTATAGGTTCGGGGATTTGCAGATCTGTCAACGTCCAATACTGCTTAATAGCGATGACCGTTGTACATAAGGCTTTCTAGGTCATCAAATTATTCAAGTATTGACATCAGGCAAGGTCTTTTCTAACCATATTGCTGCATATTGGATTACGCTAATCATTATCAACGGCAGATAATCAACATTTATATTTACGTATTTTTATTACTACTAATTTACTGGTATTGATATATTAAGTGGTGCCAACTCTACTTGAAATTTTATTTCTGTTTCTTTTGATATATATTCATCTTTATATACCAGTCATGTCTTCCTGAAACATTCGTTGCTGGCTGTGATTAATCTGGAGATAGTTTTAATTATAGCTAGAACCTTTAATACCAAAGATGTAAGTTACCTCTTTTGTGTAAATATATTCTGGTTTATTTAAAAACTACTGTACGGGCATAGTATTGATGGAATCAAAAATGTTTACAATGAATATTACTCAAATACATGCAAACACGTGAAAAAATTTCCTCCCCTAGTCGGGTAAAAATGGTCATTTGAATAAATGCCAAACTCACAACTTTAGCTAAAGCTGACGGATAATTTATTCCTCACCACGCATTTCGGGAAATGTTAATTAACACTTGTTATTCGGATGTTAATCTTAAAAGTTCCAACCGAATCTAATAAGAATCCATGAACGCTCATACGCTTGAACAATTCTTGTGGCATGATAAGAAATTTGCATATTACTTATAAGTTTAATAACAAGGGTAGTTTTATTTTTACGAAAAGACTTGAATCATTGTGAAATATAATATTTCATTTTATTTTTATGATTAGTTAGTCGATTTTATATGTTATGTTTTCCTGGCGTAAGTCATGTAAGGCGGAAAGTCATGTAACACGCAATGGACTTTACCTCCATATTAACTTTATGCCCCGCAAAGCCGCCAAAAGCGCGGAGGTGTATTAATTGTGTCATCGATTACTCAACCACGCATCTATTGGTATGGAAAATTCTATAATCTCGTCTAAAACTTATTATACATATTTCGATATTGAAACTATTATAATTTGCATTTTGGTATTTGCACTACGGCAAATTACGTTTTTATTGGTGAATATGACCTGCATTTATGATTATATAAGTTATGACCAAATATTTTACTTGATTTCAATAATTTATCGTCTCATGAGAATTTTAACAACATTCTATTTTTAAATTTTACTTGTAACGTGTTGTGTACAAACTCACGCGCTATGTCAATCCAAACCACAATCATGATATGACGTAGACGTATCGATCGCATCAACCTGAAATTTATCCATTGAGTAAATTTTGTATTGATTTTTAAAAAAAAATCTTGAATGTGATGAATTTATAATTTTTTTGTGACAGCATTGCACTGGAAAATTAACCGAAAGAGAAAAATTAAGTAATTGTTTAATAAAAATGACCAATAAAAGTAGGTCAAATGATAAATTAATTCTTATTCAGTTCAATTATTTTCGAAAAGCAATGTAATTATACATTTGATATTGCTTCTACTTCCCCAAACTACGTTCAATCAGAAAAGTTTTTATTAAAAAGTACAAACATACAATTCCCTGGCCTTGCGTAGAGATGTTGCTTCTCGCAGTATTTTTATCATATACCACGGGGAGTGTTCTGAGGAATTGTTCGGAATAATAGTTTCTATTGAATTTGTTAAGCATACAACGCGACATACCACCATCGCTACCAACTTAATGGTCGGCAGTCCACTGTCATTTTCTGCTACGGACAATACCTTTGTGGAATCAACTGTTGCCAGCAGTATTTCCGTACACTACTTAGGGACCTTCAAGAGAGATCTTGCAATTCTTTTGGTGTTGCGGGAGACCATTGGCGGGGGTAACCACTTATTATCTGGTGAGCCGCTTAATCATTTTCCTCCCTCTGTCGATAAAATAAAAAAAAAACATTAACAACTGATTAGGTAAATAAAAATTGGCTATCAATCCTATAAATCGCATTGTATTGAAGGCCGATTACTGTACAAGAATATTACAAAACCCAAATTTGCTATACTGCATAATATTTATTTTTCTTTCCGTATCGAAAGGAAGACAAACGAGTAGACGGTTAATCTGATGGCGACACACGCAACGTCCCGAGAGCCACAAGTGTGTTGTCAACCTGGGAAGTTGGATAGAATATGTTTATCGGATAGGATGGGTCCGGATAAAGAATTTGGAAGGGATATGAGTGAGATAAGAAAAGGGTAAACCTGGCCATCTGGCGTCCCCAAGAGTCAAGCATACTTTATTTTATGCCGACTATATAAAAAGCGATGGTACTTCCCAGGGCGAGCGCGGCCGTAGAAGAGCGGCAAAAGCTGTGAAAAGATGTTATGCTCTACCACGTTTATTTTTTTGCCTGTTTTAAATAGTTTTTGCTTAAGGTCAAAGAAATTGGAAGGTGTAATTCTCTTATTTCAAAAAAATGATTGAATATTTTGAAACTCAATGTATGTCTCTTAAATTAAACAAGGTTATTTTAATAGATTATAAAAGCTTAGCTTAACTCAAGAAAAAACATAATAAAGGAAACGACAGTAAATAAACTAAAGAGTTGGGTATCGATTCATCAATTTTAGGGGTTTTTTGCACCATACGCTAAAAAGTGTTTCATTAATGGAAAGCTCACCTCATTAAAGGAAAATCCAATTGCGGATTTTCCTTTAATGAGGTGAGCTGCATGTCTACGATAACAGCTAACACCAGATCAGTCAGCGAGCGTTGCCGGAACGATGCACAATATATAGAAATGATTTTCCATGCCACTGGAGTTTGCTATGGAACGTTTATTCTATGTAGAAATTATATGATGAGCAATAGGTAAGATAATAAAAAATATTTTTAAAATTATATAACATGACATATTCTTAAGTGATATTTTGAGTAAAAATAAAAAACGGTTTTTGAAAGTAAGTTGACGACTATAAAGAAAAGGGAGCAAATTAAAAAAAAATATTAAACACTGAAGTAAATATTAATTTAATTGTAGGTGGTAGAGCATAACATCTTTTCATAGCTTTTACTGCACTATTACGGCCACGCTCGACCGGAGAAATACCACCGCCCTTTATAAAGTCGGCATAAAATAAAGTATGCATGACTTTTGGGGATGCCGGAACGCCATGTCTATCCTTTTTTTCCCCAATCCTATCCCCTCCAAATCCTTAATCCCAACCCATCCTATCCAATAAACCTATATTGTATCCAATTTCGCTGGTTGACAACGCACTCTCCGGATGTTGCGTGTGTCTATGGGTGACGGGATCACTTACCATCAGGTGAACCGTCTGCTCGTTCGTCGGCCTATCCATAAAAAAAAAAAAAATATACGTCGACGTTCATTAGCCCGAAGTGAAACTTCATCTATGAAGAAATCCTCAACTTTTAACATTCGCGATTAAACAAAGACAGTGGAAATAAATTTGCTTCGTCAGAACTTGATATGGCACCGTGATCATCATTATCTTTCTTTGAGATTGGTATAAAACTTCTACCTGAACGATCATTCGACGCGTTCCATATCATTTTGGTAGTCTGAAACAAATTGATCGTATAATAC
>JAOCPS010761844.1:0-10339 GCA_025505425.1 Graphium colonna
AATTCAAAATAAATCACTCGAAAACTCGCCACCACAACAAAACAAAACGAACAGCAAACAAACAAGCGAGCGAATCACGACATTGGCTCTGATCGGATTCATTCACTCATTCAACGCGCCGAACATGCCCGATAACAGCGCGGAAACTCCCGCACATTCGGTTTCAGTCGTAGTTTCGGCAAGTTTGCCGCCGAAAACGAAACTAAACCAAAACTCGTGTTTTTACCGAAACTCAACCGAAAACGAAACCGAAACCGAACATTCGGTCGGACACTAAATTTTGACATTGCAAAGTTTAGCCACGCGGCCGGTGCAAAGTTACACTGTATTATAACAAAGAATTTCAATTCGGCAAGTTTTTATGCGCTGTGGCATAAAAAATTAGGCTGAGCGTGCACTTGCAAGGTCTCGCCGCTCGGCGAGATGTCACATTGAATTTCTTAAAACTACCTATCAAATAGTGTTGTGCTTGTGCGTCGCATTATTTGTAGTCAGTGGTCGCAGAGTTGCAGTGGCGTTAGTGTAACGTCGGTAGTGCACCAGCTACGTTGTTCCTCGTGAGTCCGCGGGTAGTCTTCCTGTGCTAATGCACTCTTCCGAAGCTATTTAAGCCCTTGAGCTAACAGCATACTACAATCAAAAATTATGGTTTTATGACATTTTCATTTTGTCACTTTGCACCGCTTAATGAAACACCGCCGTGCGCGCACTAAATTCATTTACGTTTTTTGGGGCAAGTTATAATGTCATATGGTATTTTGACGTGCGAGGTGTTGCTGTAGTGCATGCCCGACCTAATACATTGTGAACATTCAGCTGACAGTGAACAAACATTCAGCTTTAAATTAAGCTAACATTTTTTTTATTTATTAAGCTACAATGTGATTGATATCGCTCTTGATCTAGTTATTGGCCTGCGATATGATACCATCACCTGACACGAAACTAGCGTATCATGGACCATTGTTAGTTAGCTACGTGTGAGAAAATTGTGGATGTACACACAAATCCAATCTACTTCTTTCTCTCTTGTTTTTTCATAACTTTAACATATCCGAATTCCTATTTCTACCTAAAATCCTCTTAGTTTGATAACCCACAAACAGTTTTCCTGATGACAGGAAAATATTAGTAAAACTAGGAAATTCTTCATTGGATACGTAAAATCATATAAATGTTTATTAGGCCAACTACTAGGCCAACCTCCGAATGAAATGATGATAAAAATAAACTAATCCAGCAGTTAATCTAATTCATATAATGTATTTATAGTTCCATCCACCCAAATAAAAAAAAAACTCTAATGGAATCACACGTTTACCTCTTAAGTAGTCCTGTTTTATGTAGATAAAACAAAACAAGTGATAAAATGACAAGCCACTGGGAGTAGAAAACCAAGCAGATCTCGAGAAACATGGACTAAGTCAGCGTAATAGGAGATTTTAAGAATTGACTGTAGATGCCTGGATCTGGAAACTATGGCGCAGGATCGCAACATATGTAAGTTCTTACTTAGAGTTCAGATGAGCATATCATAATATATAAAATTTTCTCTATGCAGATAACGGACTATGGTGCCACTTCCACTATGATAATATGAAATAATACCATGAGACATATGACGGTATGATGAAATACGGATTATATAAATAAAAATAAAATAACCATCGTCTAAGAATTTTAATTAAAATATTAAAAAATAGGAAAATGGTACGGCTTCATTTAAGGATCTAAAATCAATCAAAAAATAATCATTATTATTTCACATAACAAGATGCTGATTTTGAGTTAAAAATAAAAAATAACAAATAATTTAATATTGAAGTATTTTGAATCCTTAATATTTTAATCTATAATTATAAAAAGTAGCAACATTAGTCAACGCCTACTTGCTGTACATTTCGTAAAACTTCAGAATTTGAAATGACAACTCTAATTTTTAATCTGCGTTGATTGTATTGGTATTGCATATTGATATCTTTGTATGTGTATTTTTCTCCCATGGCAGTGGCCATGCAGACAGACATTAATGTCGTTACAAGCTTGATAATTTTATAGCTATGGAGCAACCCAAAGCTAATACACCTAAACTTTTCGTATGTACAGTCATAGAAAACAAGGATGAAATCGAAGAGGTATCTACGTCAAATTTAGTTTCTCAACAAAGAATACTTTAAGTCGGCCATGTAAACCACAATTTCCTTAATACGACGATAGTGGCGCTGTTTTCATGGCGCGAAATTTTAAACGACGGTTTTAGTTAGAACTTCTTAAATTTAATATTTTTTTTTCTTTCAGAGATATGAAAGGGCTTACGTTTACTTCCAATCTCTGGTGGCTGACTGCAGTGAAAAAGAAGCCCACGATGCTCTTAATAATGCCGTATGTAAGAACCATGAAGATGTATCCCTTGGAATGCTCATGTCTATCTTGACTGAACCACATAATGCAACTAAATGTTATAGAGATTTAACCCTTATTACAAGAGATGGGTTAGCATGCGTTTTAAACAATTTGTCCAATTTAATTTTAGAAAGATATTTAAAGTTTCAAGAAACAACAAGGAACCAATTATTATGGTTAATAAAAGAAATGATGAGAAATGCAGTGACTGGTGTAGATAATGTTTGCTGGAATCTTATGCGGTATGCATCAGGAGGGGATGTAACACCCAAAAATATTCACTTAGTAGAATCTCTATTGGATATTTACATGGAAAATCGTGTATGGTTAGAAAAGTTTCCTGTACTGGTCTGCATGGTAGTATACACCTACTTGAGATTAATTGAAGACCACAACATACCCCATCTCATGACACTAAGACAAAAGGAAGTAAATTTTGTTATTTCTCTTATTAGAGAACATTTTACAGATGTTTTGACTTTGGGACGAGACTTGGTACGTTTACTGCAAAATGTTGCCCGTATACCCGAGTTCAATCAGTTATGGCAAGATATCCTAGTGAATCCCAGATTGTTAAGTCCAAATTTTACAAATGTCCTACAACTGTTGCACACAAGAACATCTAGAAGATATTTACAGTCAAGGATTACTCCAGATATGGAAAGAAAGCTAGTTTTTCTAACGTCCCAAGTGAGATTTGGACATCATAAGAAATACCAAGAATGGTTTCAAAGGCAATATCTAGCAACACCAGAATCTCAGTCACTACGAAGTGATATGATCAGATTTATTGTGGGTGTCATACACCCTACGAATGAACTGCTCTGTTCAGATATTATACCACGATGGGCAGTCATTGGATGGTTGCTTACTACTTGTACGTCTAATGTAGCAGCATCTAATGCTAAATTAGCTTTATTTTATGACTGGTTATTTTATGACCCTGAGAAAGATAACATTATGAATATTGAACCAGCCATCTTAGTTATGCATCATTCCATGAGATCCCATCCTGCAGTCACAGCCACCTTGCTAGATTTTCTTTGCCGCATTATCCCAAACTTCTATCCGCCATATGCAGACAAAGTTAAACAGGGAATCTACAATTCTCTTCAGCAAATAATCGAAAAAAGAGTTCTGCCTAACTTACAGCCATTGTTCGATTCTCCTAAATTAGATAGAGAATTACGTACGACGGTTAGGGAAACTTTTAAAGAGTTCTGCACAAACAGCTGTGAGGGTGTTTCAAGTATACGAGAGGAAGGCACCGAAGATATTCTGCCTAAAGGAGGAATGGACGAACCCGCATTCTCTGATGATGAAGAAGACACTCAGCCCAATTTGACCGAAGACACTGATGATGACGACATACCGTTATCAGAAGTACGAGCAAGAGAACGACCTGAGTTGGCCGCCGCTTTACCACTGATCTTAAGGCCATTCGCTGAAACTTTGTTAGATGAACGCTCTACAACTGCAACAACAGCATTTATAAATGCATGTGGATCCCCCATGCCGACAGCGTCAGCTCTTGCGGATCTATTTGCGGCCATTTTGCAAGACGCACCGCCCCTTCAGATTACTCCAAACCCAACTCCTGCAGAACTAGATGCTGCATTAAATTCCCCGATTTTCGCAATGTTAAGCTTTTTAAATGGTGAAGGAACAGAAGCAAAGAAAAAATTAGTTTTAGAAATATTCAAGGAGATTCATGGGCAAAATTCCTTTCATAATACAGGATTTTGCTTGCTGTTTTATTTAAAAGTACTATATGAACGCGACAGGCGATCCGAACGCGACGCTGTCAAGAGGAGAAACGTTAAATTTAAAGCAGAAATATATAAAAACTATTGTAGTCACTTAGAACTGAAGGTAGCAGACAGCCTGGCGAATGACTTTGAGAAATGTCAAGAGAATGATTCCAATGTCTTAGTATGGCTGATTCCGGATGTCTATAGGGAGTTCAAAGATCAAGCACAAAATCATATTAAATTATTGAATATTATCGTTTCAACATTAGATGCTGTCCAGCTACAACGTCTAGTTTGTCTAACGTTGCAGGGGAACCTAATGATGTTCAAGTCTGACGATATAACAACAATGCTTTCTACAAGTCTTGGTTGGGAGACATTTGAGCAATACTGTCTTTGGCAGCTTTTGACTGCACACGACATATCTGTGGACGATGTACTCCCAATAATTCCTAAATTATCATATAAGGAACATGCAGAGGCAGTTACTTCGGTCTTGTTGATGTTAAAACAGGAACGTCCCACTGCAGATGTTCTCAGACAATTGTTTTGTAGAACGGTGGATAATGATGATACATTTGTCGTTTCTACTATCATGTACTGGTGCCAGGATTATGAGGACAAAGTTGGAGATTTACTTGCTGTTTTATTAAGTACTCGGTACCCTGGTACAAGTCCGAATAAGAGAAAACGTACCGGAAAACATAACATTCCCCCTAATGCACCACCTTCCGCTGAACAGGTATTATATACAATTATGATTTTTTTCTTATAAACATTATTTTAAGGCTAATATATAAAATACTCCTCCAGAACGGTATAACCGATTTTTATGAACTTTTATCTGTACTCGGTTGGTCTGAGAATCTGTCGTAATCTATTTGCATACCTCTAAGTATGAAGGGCGGTCCGCCCTAACATGTTTTTTGGATAAAACTTATTTAATCAAAAATACAACCCGAATTTTTCAACATTCTATGACTTACTGTTATTTTTTAGTAGCCATACTAGTAATTTATTTTCAATTCTGGTTGATAACATAGAAATATTTTATATGACAGAACAATGTTTGTCAGGTCAGCTAGTAACTAAATAAATGTTCTCTAGGTTTTAGGTCATTTGGAACAAATAAGGGTGTGCTGCGTGGAACAAGATGATATGTCGATTTTCAATATGGAATGCATGCAGAAAGCTCTTCAACAATCTCAGTCAAATAGCAGTGATGGACTACGGGTATATAACATAATACACATAATAATTATATCTTCTTCCTTCTTCCTCTTAGCCTTATTCCCAAAATATTTGGGGTTGGCATCTAATCCAAACTGAATATGAGTTTTTACATGGAATAACTGGTATCTGACCTTTACAACCTAAAGGGATAAACTCTATTCAAAGGGTGGATTAGTTGTCAGGTTATTTGAAGGCACTGACATCCTATAACAATTACAAAACAACTGGGACAGACTTTTTACATGCTCATTCAATGCATGGATCCCCTATCTTTCAATGCAATCCTGACAAAGAAACAATAACACAAAGATGTTGTCTTCCCACTGGGATTAAATCCACAACCTCCGGTTTCTAAAGCAATGGCCATTACCACTAGGCTATGGAGTCGATTACTTATTATATTTATTTATACTAATGAAATACATTTAACACGTTAAAAACTGCATGCAAACCGGTGGGTCACTCCGCAACAACATTACCTTTTACATGTTGGGATCAGGTGATCACCGGTGGGCATTTTGATTGAAATAAATCTAGGGGTTAAATAATGTCTACCTCGAATTATTGTACGCTAAAAACATATTTAAAATAATATATGTTATCGACAATAAAAAATAAGAATTTTCAATGCATTCATCAAAATGTTAAAATTTCATTCCAGAGACAATACAGTGATCTGTTTTTGTTGGCTTGGGAGGATGAATTGCCAATATCTCGGAGGGCCAGAAAGTTAATTTCAAACTCTTTACCGCTTAATCAAAATTTACATTCATCAAACGACGACAGTGAGGTGGGCATAAATATTTTAACCATTTAGTTTTTGAAATGTTTTTAAAATCATTTAATTTGAAATATTTGTTCAATACTCATACATTTTATTGATTTTATTTACAGGAGGAAGAGATTGTGAAACCGAAACAAGCGAAAAGACGAAAGAAAGCTATTTCAGATAGCGAATGACATATTTTATCAAAAAAGTTTCGTAGATTAAAACACCAAAGTGCAACTGTCAAATACAACAAATTTTAATATTTTTTTCCGAACAGAGTATAGGTACAATGACAAATTCCACTTAAGCCTACTTGTAACATCACTGATACGAAAAAAAAAAACAAATTGTTTTTTACAATTTATATTTAAATTTCTCAATTAATTTTGTACAAAGTTTGAAATTGTTATTTGAAATGTGATTGATACATTTGATTTTACAAACAAGTATGTGTAAAATATTTTTTTTGTATAGTCTTATCCCGTTGTTGCACAACCACGCAGAGAAAAAAAAAAGAATACTTATAATATGCAATATAGGACAATGTCCATGTAAGTCAATCATAAATGCATTGTAAATTTTACACTATAGTTGATATAATTATAGTTTATTGTTGTATAGATTTTTAGTCTTCTTATTGAGTTAAACTTTTTTAAGTGTAAGGCGTGAGACCAAGAATTATATTTAAAAAAATTGTATAAATACAATTTTTGAATTACATTTACACTATAGGATCAATAAAATATTTCCCCTTTATTTTAACACATTGGATTTTATTAAATATGGGGATGTTTCAAGTTATTTCTTAATACTTTTTGACCATCTGGCAGTATCTAACTATAAGTCTTGTCAGGTCCAAGCACTATTCAGGCTGTCTGGTGAGTCACTGTCAATTCTCAAAGACATTATATGTGAGGATCATATATGAAAAATAAATATTGATTTACCACTGGTTTACTTAGTATATCTACATAATCTAAAGTTGAACAATTAATTACACAATTCACATTCATCCTAGCAGTCATGGCGTTACTGGAGTGAGACAGCAGCCGGGGTGGCATTTTGGTGTCGACGACCTACCGTGCGTGCAACTGATCGGACGCCGGGTATCAAACGCTATCTATTTATTGGAAAATTTGTTCGAAAACTGCCTCTAATTTTATTATATACATATGATAAGAATTGAGTACAAAGTGCTCTCCTGTAATATTAGTGACTCTCCAGTTGCCCTGTATTATGGAGTCTTAAACAATGAACAATAACAAATATATAAATTTTATTCTATATATCCCACACTCCCATTGCTATAATTAAATTCATATGAAACACTAAAGCCTTCCTTGTTTATACCTTTGCCTTGCTTGAGCTTTACTGTACTTTTTCTTTTCTGGTGGTGCTGTTTCTTTACTTGGACTCTCATTTCCCACTAAAATTAGAACAAAAATTTTAATAGGGTAAAATAAAAATATCTTTACTAATAATTAATAATTATATATTATAATAGAATAACATCCTATAATAGAATAATATATATACTATGATCTTTAAAATGGTTATAATTTGATAAATATAAATATATGTCAAATCACACCCATTTTGTGCTATATTTAAATAGTGTTAAAGAGTTTATACATAGAGAAATTAATTTGCCAAGGTTTTATTTTTGGAAAAAAATTTAGGTATCTTAATTCAAATTTAAAAAAATCATTAAATAAATTGGAAGTAAGTAAATAAAAGCTGACAAACTAAAGCTCAATCTACAGATTTTAATATGATTTTTGATATATATTATGTTTTTTTTTTTTGGATTTTGTGATCAAAAGAAATAATAATCTATAAGAATGAATGTCATAGAATGAATTTTTGTTACTTACTTAAATCTTCTGGTGGTTGAAGTGATTTTCCAGCATTCCATGTACTCATTAATGTTACAGACTTGCCTAAGGACCATCCCAAGCCTGCCAATGCTATTACAAATGCCACCATACTAATGGGATTCTGAAAATTTTATAATAAGCAATGTTTATTACCAAAATCTAGTTCTCACATTCTTTCCAGGGTGAATGGTGAGTGACTAACAATATTAAAGGAGAGCACTTGGTACTCGATGGTCATCATATTTATGTACTAAAATTAGGAGCATAGTTATAGCCCAAATTTTCCATTAAAAGAATGTAGTTTGGCAATTGCGCCATCCGTCTCACTCCTGCTATGTCATGTACTTTAGGATAAACATGTATTACATAAATATTTTAATTTTAGATTTTTTACAAAGTTGTAAATCAATATTTTGTATATGATACTTACATATAACAACTTAAAGTATTGAAAATGACTCACTAGTTACCCTGTGTAAGTAGTTCACCTAGCAGATGTTATTCTGCTGTCTTATATATAAAATTATCAAATATATACAAATCTTTTATCATAGTGTTGGTAGTTGAACTCCTTAAGCCAAGCTGTAGCCAATTTTAAGAATTTATTTGCACATTTTATAGGTATGAGAATAGGTTGTAAAGTATTTCTACCCTCCTAACCCCACTCCTTATCTTTTTTTCACTATTATTGTATGAACATATTGTTGACATTTTTTATATTTTTTCAGAACAATGGTTGCTAGTATCAGCATGTTTTTGTTTTAAATATGGAAATCATTGATTGATAAACTTTACTATCCTTAAGTTGGAAAAAATTAAAATTTCTTAATTCTTTCATAACATGTAGCACAAAGTTTTAATATGTAATTTAATGAAGATTTAATATCTTTGGCTTGCATTATAAATAATGGTAACATTCGGAAACAAGTTTTTAGTTAGCCATCAAGAATAAAAGTTTTACTATTATTAAAGTATTATATAAAATAAATAAAAACTTACAGCTAATGTAGGACTTGTCGTAAAACTGTAGTCCAATATAACAACAGCTATACCCATAATAAGTCCCAAACATGTGCATATCCAAATGGTGTTTTGATTGCCTATATGTCAAAAAAATTTAAAAGAGTGTCATTTAATAATACAGGTAAACATAACATATTTTTACAATAATAGAAGACATATTTCAAAATATATAATGTCTGTTTATGTCATATCACTGTCATAAATAGATAGTGCAATAAAAGCTGAATTATGGTGGAAACTTGTGTGAAAAGTTAATCGATAATATCCATTTTATATGGTATACCATAGCAAGTTGCATTAAGTTCAAACAATTTTTTTGGAAACTACACTTATTATATTAACTCCTTTAGAAGAGCTTTTCATAAAGAAAACCTGGGTTTTGGTTATTTGATAAACATATTATGGAAATAATTATTATTAAAAAGATAATTTATAAATTTTTAATGATATTGTGTATATAATAATTTATCTATTACCTTTTATTTTTTGATTTTGCATTTCTGTAATATTTTTTATAGATTCCATTAATTTCGGATTATGTGGATCAAGTTGCAATGCCCTTGTATATGAAATAATTGCTTCATCATATAGGCCACTGGCAGCCTCAACTTCCGCTCGTCGAAAATAGCCCTTAAATGAAAGAAATCTTTAAATTAGGAAAATATTTCAAGGATTTTTTTTGATTATTCATAATATTTAAATGTACCTTAGCCCAATTAAAATTAAACCCAAAAAGGTTGTAATTTTACAGTTTCATTCGCGTCTTGAAGGGATAAATAATGTTGATCCAATTTCAAAAATGCTAATGACCGATTACTATATAATACATAATTACTGGGTTCCATTTTAATAGCATGAGTGTAATGTAATACGGCTTCAATGAATTTTCCATCTTTTACACATTCGTTTCCCTTATTCTTAAGTTCTTCTCCACTTAGAGGCGCAGCATCTTTTTTAGATTCGTCCATTATGCTGCACAAAATACTATGAAAAATAATACTTATACGTGATAAATATTAACTAATATTATTTTAAAATTGCGGCATTATTTATAACAGAAAGTAAAAATAATTAGTGTTTTCTTTATTGAATTACACTTAAGTCCGTGTTGCCAGTTCAGTTTGATAGATGAGGTTAAAAAAATTGCTAATATGATGATGACATTTGATAATCAAAAGACATACTCCGAAATATGCTGTTCGCGGCTGTAGGGCTCGGAATTGCGATACATGTAAATGTCAACGAGTTATACTTACACACACATCTTTATTTAAATTAAGAGA
>JAOCPS010761955.1:0-10339 GCA_025505425.1 Graphium colonna
CAAGTGCATTGTTGTTTACGAAGCTATGAGAACAATATGGAACATAATAATGATAGCAAAACAAAATATAAAAAAATTGCGAAATGTTTCCTTTATATGGCTTTTAAAAAGGAAAACGCAGCGTTTCTACATAACGTGTCCAATTTTAAAGTCTCTTTAAGAATGAAATTTTTGTGTTACATTATTACTGAGCCTAACAAAAGTCAGATTTAAAGATTTCTCCTCTGACAACATTTTGGAAATCTGTTGTACATCAACCAAACAATATTTATGCCAATTAAAGGTTTAAAGTACAATAGTTATATGGCATTAATAGCTACATAGTACAAATAAATACTTGAATTGGCTTACAATCTACCGGTATTCACATACTGCCTTTGCATAGTAAGTTCAGTATTCAAATTTAAATCAAAATATTCGCAGAAACATGGTACATAGAAGGGTTTAAGAAATAATTGAGTACTAAACAGATTTTAATATATCAAGGAAGGTATTAGGCAAGCTATTACCTATCGAAGCGGAGCAACAATGAAAAATGTTGCAGAAACGGCGAAAATATACGCATTTCAGCGAATAGCCAGTAGTTCAATAAATGTTTTACACAAAAAATATTTTTTGGAGTTTGATTGTACACAAAATAAATAAAATTTTATATTATACTCATTTTCAAAGTAAACTTTAAAAATGAAACGGAAACGTTTATTTTGTCTTTAAGCCAATGTATCTTTCACATTTTTTATTGTTCTATTTAATTTATTATAGTATATACGTATGTGTATGATGTAATTGTAATACATATCTTATTCATAGGTTCCTATGTCTCCAGAATATCAGGGCAGAAGGCAGACACAATTCTTCTACATCTCGTTTCGCTTTATGCTTGATCTTGCTCCAAGTCAGACCAACCTTCTCAGCTTCATCAACCACAGTCAGACACCACGTCTTTTTTTTCTTTTTACAGAGAGAATGAGGTAAACGAACAAGCGTCTCACCTGATGGTAAGTGATCACCATTGCCCATGGACACTTGCAGCACCAGAGGAGTTACAAGAGCGTTGTCGGCTTTTAAGATAGAAGTAAACTCTTTTCTTGAAGGTCCTTAAGTTGTTTCAATCCAGAAATACTACTGTTGATAATTACTTCCACAAAGATATCGTCCATGAAAGATAATGGGGGCGAAATATACAGTTATTAATTGCCAAACATTGACGGAATATCGATGTTTCTTTCTTTTTTGTCGCGTAGTACGATGTACAAAATCAAAAGCAGGTACTAATCCGATCAATTCCTCTGAATACCCATAGTAAATGCGATTAAGAATGCTTAGAGTCGCAATCTCTCTTCTTAAGGCCAAGAAATCGATCGGAGAGAGGTGGATCGCCAACGTATGAGCAGCATGACGTGGGATGCGGTACATTTGAAGAAGAAGATGGTTAAGAGATGCTCATATCCAGAGATGAGAACAGTATCCCCTTGTGGTTGAACTTGTGTTTTATAATGCTGCATGAGGTGAGACGGCTGGAAATACTTTCTCGCTCTGCTTATTACGCCAGGCCACGATAACTGCGACCCGAATGACGTACAGTTACGTAGCTCGAAATGT
Source organism: Graphium colonna (assembly GCA_025505425.1). Classification (NCBI taxonomy): domain Eukaryota; kingdom Metazoa; phylum Arthropoda; class Insecta; order Lepidoptera; family Papilionidae; genus Graphium; species Graphium colonna. The sequence goes on from JAOCPS010761955.1 coordinate 1,603, forward strand.
CGATGCCGAGAATCCCTATCGAGGCTGTAGCTATCAGGAAAGTGTTTTCTAAGTGAATACAGAGACATATAAAGTATCATTTAAGCGGAAAACATGCAAACTTGTGTCTTCTGTTGCTAAAACCAGACCAAATTTAGTCGACTCCAATCCGAGACTCGGCTAAGCAAAATCTCAATTTCAGACAAAAATTGTCTTGACAAATATTAGGCCAGCTGGTATACAAGGTGTCAACTATACTATCATCTGTATAACAATGAATGTTGCTGATGCGCAACAAATCATTGATATGCAGAAGGAACAGCATGGGTGATAGCGCGCAGTCTCGTGTGATACCAGTGTTCACAATCTTTTCTTCAGAGCATGTAGTATCGATAACGATTTCGATGCTCCGATCTGCAAGAAAGCTGGTTATCCAGTCGCATAATTCCTCTGGTAGCCTGTAAGACGTAATCTTGGAAAGAAGTGCCTTGTATATACCCGATCGAAGGCCTTCTATACATCCAAGCTACCCGCCAAGATCTTCCCCTTGCTTTCAATTGCTTACGCCCATCGATGGATCAGGTAGACAAGTAGATCAGCAGCTAATCGACTTTTGCGAAAACCGTATTGTCCGTGATTGATCAGCTGGTGAGATACAAAGTATTTAAGGAGTTGGTTGTTGATGTTTGACTCCGTTTTCATGAGATAATAGCAATCAACCTGTTTGTTGGTGCACTAAAAATCATTTTCCAAGATACGGGAATCACGTCAGAAGAATAAGAGTGTCGAAAAAGACGCGTTAAAGCAGATTCCAATTCTGGAATCCTTAGCACAAAAATAAATTCAACGGAATGGATATTCACTTATGAATATCAAGGGTAAAATGCACTTTACACATTATACTCAGATGGAAGCGTATTTCTAGAATTGAGTCTTGGTCGTTGTGCCAACGAAAATGGTCGACGATGTGTTCCCCCCAATTTTCAAAGACAAGCACAGTGATCGGTTTTCTCAGCATGAGTCAGCGAGTCATCCCCGCTGTTCATGGATGGTAAAGATGGCGTTCAGAAGTTCCCTTGAACAGATTTGGTGAGAGACTAACGTGAAGGCAGGCCAACTAGTCTCTTGCCAATTTTTCCAATGCAGTCCGAACTTGCTGCAGCCAAGCCGCTTATAGAAAGGACCTGGAGACAAAATTATTCTCCTTCTTCAAGGCACTAGTATTTACGTCAAAAGACGTTGCCACCGTGGCCCAGGCTCGATAGTATTCTTGCTGATAGCAAGAAGCCAACTTGCAAGTGCGATTAAACCAAGCTCTTGTCTTACCGCCAATGGGGATAGCAGAGGATGGAATATATCGTTCCATACTTTTAAGCATTACATGGGCAATAGAATCGGTGAACGCTTGGATCATCCAGTGAGATGCAAATTTGCTTCAAGGGGTATGATTCAAAAAAGGACCGCATCGCACCCCAATCCGCTGATATGAATTGATATACACGGTGACGTCCAATGGGGAGTATTTGGCACATGATAGAAACTCTCTCAATAAGGTGTATAAGTTAAACAGTAGTTAGAAGAACCTAAGGACAGATCAACTAAGATCTTGTAGTTTTTCGAGTGAGTGGTCGGCAAAAGGTCCAACATGGGTGACATATCCAATACATTTGGAAACGCGTAGAAGATGTGACCATCAGAGTCAGATTATACGCCACGGCAAAGTCATAAATAGATCTCCTCGCATGATTGGTGGTAAATGAACTGAGCCAACACATCAAAGTGGTAGTGTACAATATTTAGGTTGTACTGTATTTCCTTAATATTGCAGAAGTCCACAGCAAGGATGAAAAGGGGTGAGGTGGGAAGTGTTCTTGGATCGTTTGCCTCGGGCAGTGGGGGCTATTTGAGCACCCATGCTCTGGCTGTGCACTGACTGACAGTGAATGCCTAACTGGTGATTGTCCACTGCCCCCCCTCCTCAGGGGTAATTGAAAGGAAATGTGTAACCGACCACCTGCACTCACCAGCAGGTGGAGTTCTCACGGAAAGAGCTCCTATTTCATGGCTGTGTGCTCTATGAGGTTGTGGTACCGGGTTCAAACTATGCCATTGACAGCAGCAAAAGCTACTGGTTCGTCACCATCCGGTTTAATATTACAGAATATGCTTTATTTATTTCACCCATTCCAATACTAACATGTGTACATACATAATAATAACGCCACATGTCAAAATAAAGGTCATTTGGATAATTATGACTTTGGTCCTAACTATCAAAGATAATATATCACCTACTGAAAAAGAATTATTTTTTATTCAGCCATTAACCAAATGTCAATTTATTGACGTAGACGATATATAGTCACATTAATTTCCCATTCTTTCCAATCTGTACTATCCATCTATATAAATATGTATCAATCTAAAATACTTGATGGCTTGCTTTACGTTCACAAATAACGAAATAAAAATGTTTCTACTGTTTAAAAAAAATACATAAACGTCTCGAGGGTAATGCGTTGTCATTAGTATTTATGGTCAAAATACAGGACGTTAACATAAAATTCCTTTTAACTGTGAACGGATCCTTCCACAAATATAATTGTAGATCCTCGTTCAGACTGTCCGGGCTTAAATAAATAATGGTGCCTCCTTAACTTTCCTAATCAAGAGTCTCTGATAGTGTCCTCTTAACTCTCAAATTATTCCATAAGTAAAACTGTTTTTACCGTCTTTTCGTCATTAATTTACGACGTAGAAATACCTTATACTAGCTTTTTGAACAGGCAACTTTAAAAAAAAACATTTTGATTTCTCCACAGCCAGTCACATAAAAAGTGTTTGGTTTACAAATTAAAGAGGCTGAAAGTATAGATTTGATCAACTGCTACTGAAAAAACACCTGCAACTAAAGTATTTAAAATATACCGAAAAAAAAAATAACAACAGGTAGACATAAATAAATAAAATAAAACCAAATTAGAAATAACCTTGAAGAAGGATGGAGAAATTATGCCGGTAGAAGAGAATGTAGACCTACAGTCACAGAGACGAAAAAAAGATGATGGCGCATTTCAATCTTACGTATCATTCTTACAAATATTTAAAATATTTTTTTTCTTTCTCCAAGGTTTTTTCAACTTCGTTTTATTCTATTTATATATGTTTACCTATTGTAAATTATTTTTCGGTATTATTCATCGACGAATGTTACTCAACTGGATACTACATCAGATGAGTTTTCTGCTTGCTTGCCTATTTTTGTCTCAACAAGAATCTAGAACTATAATCTAAGAAATTTCGTTATGACTCTTTTATTGGTCTACTCTTTTTATTTAAGTTTATGTATACAAGCTGATTTGATATTTCTTTTAGGTTCGTTCAGCCTCCTTCGATGAGATACAATTGGAGGCTGCACGTGGTTCCAGCGCAAATACCTTATTGTCAGTGCCTCAGCATGGAGCCAGGAGTCGATCGTTTGATTCCGCTGGCTCAGATGACTCCGGCACATATCTCGAGGTAAGCTAAACTTCTATTCTAAGCGGTTAGATAGATTTAAAAATTAAATTTTTCATAATTTGAGCCGTCGTCATCTGACGGCTGGTAGACGTGAAACATGTTTTACAAGTAAATAAAAAAAAATATTAATATAATGAATTATTAAATATTACAACGTCGCCACGTCTCACACAGTACTACATATAGTACATATATTCCATCATACACCTTGGCAATGCGTCGCCACGGTCTGTATCACCACGCCAACAATCAGGTTCACTGTAGCCTATAGATGTTTCACATACAACTGTAAAACGGGCGAATAATTTCATCTTTCTGATGGCGTCTGAGTTTTTAACCCCGATTAGCGCTTTATATAGCGCTAGAGACGTTAAAGCAGACTTATGTAATGTTTGTATATATATATATATATATATATATATATTGTATGCTGAACAGTATCCACTTATTCTAAGAGACCGACAGACATTATCTATCCTTATATGACTTAACGTTTAACTGGAGATATTACAGTTTTATTTACTATAATATTCGATCAAAGATTCAATTCTATTGTTTTATCAAAGCTATCACCGAAACAGCTTTATTGAAGATCCATCTCCAGTCAAAAATACATTACAGTAAATAATAAGTACTTAATATGTAAAGTATTTTGACTTTTATTACTATGTTACAAGAAATGAATAAAATTAATATTACGAGCATATAAAAACTTACTTAAAGTTTCACGTCGAATTAGGTAATGCCAACATTTTTATTTCAACTAAAAAGAGGACCTCTTTCAATTGCCTTTATTGAATTGTGCAAAAGTGAAAAGCAATAAAGACGATAACTTCGTTATTTGATCCTTAACTTTGTATCTAAAGTTTTAATTAAGTTTTACCTTTCTAATAAATAAAAATAGACACGTTTAATTTTCCTCGATTTCAAAATTACATTTTCTCATCATTGCTTAATTAAATAACCTGAAAACTATGTATATGTATTTTATTTTATAATTTACCACTGTAAAGTGAACTGTATAATGTTCTTTGTGATAAATAAATGTTTTTAAACTGAAATATTTAGAGAGACGGTTATGATTTGGAACTGGTAAATAAACTGCATCGTCGTTGTTCATATATTCAAAAATTAACTGTGATTCCATATAAATACAGCTTGTTTAGTCGTATTCCATCCATTTAACTCCAAATGTGTTGAGGTATTCTTAATTATTATGCGGTTATAGCTTATAAATACCTCACCATAAGTTTGTTGTTTCTACTAATTATAATTGCAAGCTACACTCAAACTTTGATGCTGTGAAAACCAGACTGTCGTAAATTTTATGAGTCAAGATTACATATAGATTTTTGTTTTAGGTACCGCGTCTGTGGTCTAGACGTCGTTCTGGGAAGGGCACGCCACCACCATGTGTCCACTGCCGCCACATGGAGACGTGGCTGGCGCGCCAGAGCGAGGAGCGGGTCACGCCCGAAAGACCCGCGGCCTCCTCATCGGCCGAAGACGATGACGAGGATGACGAGAGTGAAGTAGAATCGCCAAGGGCCCTTTTAACCCCAGCCCCACCACCCAGGACCCTGGTACCACCTTCTCCACAGTCGCCGCCACCATCCCCTGGCGCACCTTCATTCGAACTACAACCTCCAAGCGACGAACCACCCATCCTCCCTCAGAGAAGAAGGTCCATATCCAGGCAGGAGGCTTTCTTCGTCGAACCAACTGGAAGTTCCCTTGAAAACGTGCGCGCCTCTGAGGACGCTAATGGAGCTTGCAGGGACACCTTCGTCCATGATATATATCTTGCCGTTCCCGAATTGAAACGCGACCGTGCTGCTTCTGTGGATTCGTGCTTTTCCAAAGTGTCGGGAGGTGCTAGGGCGGAGGAGCTGAGTGGCGGTGGCGATTCTTTGACGGTCCCCGGTACAGGATTGCGCTCCCGCTCCGTGGATATAGTGCTTCCGACAGCTGAACAAAGCCGTTACAAAGCGCTTGCTTTGACCTCCTCCCAAGCCCCTTCGCCACTACAACACCCAGCGCCCGAGGAAACCGTCGCAATCGTCCTACAGCCGCTCGACGAAAGGTCAGTGATTAAAAAAATAATTCCTCAAATATACGACCTCTTTATTCTAAACCTTTTTACTTTAAATGAGAAATAAACCGTTTCCTTTTTCGTTTATCTTTTATTTTAACTATTTTTCTTTCACAGAGCGCGTTTTTTTGTCCGTCGCTCGTCGTCATTCAAATTATAAACCTATTTTTACTTTTGTTTCTAATGTTTTCGAAGACTTTTATTTTGTTTTTTGATATATTATTTATCGTGTCTTAAACTGGATATTTAGTAAACAATGGTCGTTTTCGGTGGAACGATGGTACAAAAGCAGTTTTAATATTTAACTTATCTTGATTACACCTACTACTATAAGATGCGCAGTTCGCCCAAGGGGAAACTAACATTAGTTGATAGAACGATGTAACGAACTAGATATTGGGTTGTGGTACAATTTACGAGGCAACCACATTTTACCCGCCATTTAAATGTATATAATTTACTTTCACACTGTGAATAAATAAATCAAATGCAGTTGAATGTAATCATTTAGAGATGTGACTATAATAACTTGAAAATGTAGTAAATATTTTCGAGACACTATTTACATTATTCTTTTCGTTTTCTGTGTTTTTTTATATAAATCTAATCATATATTTATACTAAGTTATTAAACCTATAGGCTATTTAAAGGTTATTTTGCTATGTCTAAAAATAGGACTTGTCCTATATTTATAATATATCTTGTCAAACCTAACAATCTCCTTTGTACCCTTATCTGTATGGATTAAATGATAAATGAAATGAAAAAGTTCTTTTCGCTTATTAATACGTAAAAGTAATATAATATGTAAGTTACTTTACTTTATGATGTTAGTTTGATTCCTTTATAAGGGTTCCGTACTTATCTTTGTGCTCATTAATGTTTGGTATAATTACTCGATTTCACAAGTTCTTTTTTCAGAGAAAAGAACAAAAACCTTAAAAGTGTACTTTCGAAACATATCTTTTTATTTTAAAAACAAACTACTAATCCGATTTTTATAAAAAAATTGTAGGTTCATTGCGGAAGTAGAATTCACTCTATCAGAATAAAACAATAGAATAGAACAAAAATATTTTTTTAAATTAGTTTAAAAAATTAAATTAGTTCATAACTTGCGGAAATATGTGCGAACATTCCTAAATTTTCGAAACTTGTTATTTTTATTTAAAAAACAAACTAATGAACCAAGTTTATTCAAAAATTTTTAGAATTATATACAAAGAATGTTATATCATATAAAAATAATTTTTCAAATTGGTCACAGAGAGATACGCGCTAAAATACATAAAATAAATTTTGTTATGTTGATTTAAAAGACAAACTACGTAACTGATTTTCCTAAAAAAATTATGGAACCATTCCGAAAGAATACCTCATAGGGTAAAAAAAGATTTTTTAAAATCGATTTATAAATGGCGGAGATATGAGCGAACGTACATAAAAAAATATAAACATTCGAATTGAGAATCTTCATCTGTTTTTGAAGTCGGTTTAATTAGGAGGATTAGGAGGAAGCAATTCGGATGTTTCTAGTTTTTTTGGGATGTTTACGCGTGTCTCTGCCATTTTTGAACTGCTATTGTAATTATTTTTTATTATATGATAGGGTACACTTACAAAATGGTCCCATTACATTTTCAGAAAAATCGGTCCGTAAGTTTGTTTTTTAAGTAAAAATAACGCAGAAGATATTTCTCGAAAGAAGACTTTTAAGGCGTTTGAAGTCGGTTTTTGTAATTTTCTGTAAAATAACTTGTATTGTTTTTGTTCGCTAAAGTATATTGAGAAATATGTGACGTCGATATATATTTTAGCGTTGTTTCCTTATTAGAGTGTTTAAACATTGTCTCGTGACTTTTTCGTATAACTAAAAACAATATATATGCTCTTTTGCCAAACCTTAACCAACATCATCAACCATATGTAAGTCAGTCATATTTGATTATAAAATTACTTATAAAATATTTTGAGGAAAAATAGATAGAAGGGGATGTTCTAGGAAAGACTTCGCATCAATAATTTCGGCAAATCTTTAACCTATGAAAAAACCTGTTAAATAAAACAAAATGGGGATCCTTTAGAAGTAATATATTATAGGATAGGCCCTTAGAGGGAACCCAGCAATTCAATTGAATTACAGGATTTCCTGTAAATATAAAAGGCTGTGTAATTACACAACCTTTAGCTGCGGAAACTGATCTCCGGGTTTTTCAAAAGGTAAAAACAACGATTTCTATTTCATTTTATAATTTAATTACTCAAAAACCATAAAACAAAGAAACGATTTTTTATTTTACATAATAAATTACTTATTCTACGTCTAATTAACTAAGCATTCTTTTGTTCGTCGAGGAAACAGTTTACTAAAAATTGCGTTATTATCATGTTTTTTTTTACTTGCCTTTCTTTATTCAATATAATAACAATAGCTTTTTTCTTTATTGGGAAATAAGGCAAACGAGCAGACGGTTCACCTGATGGTAAGCGATCCCGTCGCCCATAGACACACGTAACATCCGGAGATTCGCGACTGCGTTGTCAACCTAGAAAATTAGATAGAATAGGTTAATTGGAATGATGGTCGGGATTAAGGATTTGGAGGGAAAAGAGAACGGTAGACTTGGCCATCCGCATCCCCAAAAGTCATGCATACTTTATTTTATGCCGACTTTGTAATGGGCGGTAATACTACCCCGGGCGAGCGCGACCGTAAAAGTGAAGCAAAAGCTGTGAAAATATATTATGCTCTACAACCTTCAGTACTACACTGTGTTATAATAATCAGGCGGTTTTTATTTTATTAATGTAAAATTAGGCACACATAGGACATCTACATAAAGTCGACTTAAAAAAGTGTGCTTGACTTTATGGGTTGCAGGATTTCCGTTGTTTCCTTTTCATTTTATTAAAATAAAATAAAAAATAAATAAAAAGACATTTAAGCAATCCAGCAGTAGTGCTAAAGTGAACAATAAAACAGTTATTCTAAAAACTTAATCTAAAGGAATATAAAAAAGAATACATTTAATAAAATTAATACACCTAGTTTTACATCATAAGGTTTTATTGATGTTAATAATATTGCGATGCCGGATCGATAGGGTTTCAGCTCAGCATTGTGTTGACATAAAAGCCAACGCTGG
>JAOCPS010762066.1:0-10339 GCA_025505425.1 Graphium colonna
CGGTGGTACTTCCCCGGACGAGCGTGGCCGTAAAAGTGCAGCAAAAGCTGTGAAAGGATGTTATGCTCTACCACCTACATAATAGGAAATGCTCTACCACCTACATAATATTGCACTAGGAAATGAATCTCTAAATAAAAGGAGATTTAACAAACACCGACTTCCAAAAACAAATCAATCAACAATCCTTCTCATTCGTCGCCCTAATTCGTAACGTCGAAACTTCTTCATCCTTCAATCCTCAAAACGTAAAATATGGATATGTAAAATACCACTGCTTTATTTCAATGCTCGTTGCATATATCCGTGGAAAAATACGAGCTAATAAAGGGACGCCACATTGATGTTCCGTTTCACGGGCGCGCGCAAAGAATAACATAAATAAGACAATGGCAACGTATTTATACTGCCAAGGATTTTGGCACATGTATTTGCATATTAAATATGTATACAATCTGGATGGTTTGACAGATTATCCTGTATAAGGAAAAGGGGAGAGAAAGGCAAGCGTCGATATCCTTTCGATCCCTCACCAACGCTACCGATCCTACTTCTGGATTCTTGTTATAAATGTTAATTTATGTTTACTTTTAACAGGCTTCTAAAAAGGAGGAAGGTTCTTAATTCAAATGTTTATATTTTGTTAACTCTTTTTGTATGTTATAGGGTCCCATAATATTTTTAAAAAAATCGGTCCATTAGGTAATTTATTAAATAAAAATAACAAAATTTAGGAATGTTTACACATTTTTATCTGATAGGGTACTCGCACAATGGTTCTTTAAAAATCGGATTAGTAGTTTGTTTTTAAAATCAAAATAACGGAGAAGATGCGTTCCGGAAGTATTTTTTTAAGACCTTTAAAGTCGGTTTTTGAAAAAACGGATGAATGGGTTTGGATTCATAGTTGATAAACGGACTGATATAAAATTACAAAAATCCAAAAAAAAATACACGCGGATAAAATCACAGAACTAGCCAGTGACAACGGACATGCAACTCAGATGCTGTGTGTCCATAGTCGACGGGATCTTCACATCTGGGACACTTGACATCTGGTGAATCGTCTGCTCCGAAATATTATTTTTTGATTTCACACTTTTTGATGTGAAACATTTAAAGACTATTGTAAACCAGATCATTGGCGTGGCGACGCAGGCCGTGGCGACTCATCACCACGCTATATAATGGAATGTATGTACTATACGTAGTCTATACGTAGTAGTGTGTGAGACGTGATCGCGCCATTACATTTAATAATTATTTACTTATATAAAATTATTTCGATGTGTCACATCTGCCAGACGTCACGTGACGTGTCGCCTCAATTTTTTTATTCCTTTAAATATGTCAATGAGTGTCGCTTTATATAAATACAAATAATTGCACATAAATACCACGTTCTACGGGCAATTTTATGTAAACAACAACCCTTACAAGTCATGACGCCGATGGAGGTAATGCGCAGTAATAAGGCAAAATTTTAACGAGTTCCTTACGTGCCAAACGTTTGCAAGTGTTACGAGTGTTACCTGTCGCCTTCACCCGCCAAGAAAACGTGACATTGACAAAATCTGTAAACATAATAAATTCCTCAAATTAAGTACTCCTTACCAATTTAAAGGTACATTGAAATGAAATGTTTAAACACATCAATACATATACGCGCTTCTCAAAGACTTGCGTTATATTTGGTTAATACAAACTGGTTTCTGCGATTTCGCAGGCGTACAATTTTCCCATTTTTGCAACATTTTTTTTAAGAAAAGAAAAAAAAACGAGCAGACGGTTCACCTGATGTTAAATGATCCCGTCGCCAATGAACACACGCAACATCCGGAGAGCGTGAGTGCGTTGTCAACCCGGGAAATTGGATAGAATAGTTTTATCGGACAGGATGGGGTTGGGAATAAGGATTTGGAGGAGATAGGAGTGGGAAAAGAAAAGAGTAGACTTGGACATCCGGCACCCCCAAAAGTCATGCATACAATGTTTTATGCCGACTTTATAAAGGGACGGTGGAAGTCATCGGAGCGCGGCCGTAGAAGTGCAGCAAAAGCTGTGTTATGCTCTACCACCATGTGTTTTTATCGACGCACCGCATCTATAGACCCTAGCGTAATGTTATATAGTCCAAAACCTTCCTCGATAAATTGACTAACCAACACTAGAAGAATTTTTCAATTCGGACCAGCAGTTCATAACATTAGCGCATTCAACCAGCCAATCAAACAAATTCTTCAACTTGATATTAGTATATATAGGGGTTAAACCCTAAAGGAATCTTTAATGAATTCCCTGAAATTCGCTTTCGACGGCCAATCTATTCAGATATCGAAGAACTGTGCGGGATATAATATAGTGCACAACTTTATGCGCAAACACAATTCCAGATTGGAAGGCAAACAACACGAACCAATAAAGATCAAGCACAGAACTTATATGTTCATCCGAAGCATAGCTTATTTTAATCTTCAAGTAATCTAGATATACCTATTTCTAAGGGGGGTTTCAACCCACGGCCTCCACTTTGTTAAGGACTTATACTACAATGGTAAAAAAAATAAGTCGTTACTCTAATTACATTTTTTGGGGCTGCTTTGCGGACTATACCCTAATTCATCAAAACCAGAAGTCCGAATGTTATGACCTAAAGAGCGGGGTGAGATATGTGCGTTTATCTACAGGCTGTTACTTTCTGCGAAACCATACAGGGTGACTGATGAGTTATCTTCAATTTTCATATATAAAGTATAAATGTAATATTTAAAGTAAATATTAATCGAATATTAAGAAAACGTAATCGAAAGTCCACTAATTATTAACGAAAGCCATGTGCGAAGTTAGGCGTGCTGTTTTCGGGTCAATAATCTGCGCCAGCTGGCCATCTGTTCGCTGCCGGCATCGTATCCCTGCTTCATCTATTTCGTTGAAATTACGGTCGAAAACTATGCCCCTAACTTTATTAGATAAATATCGTGACAATTTAGTACAGAGTGCTCTCTTTTAATATCGTAGGTGATTCAACAATCACCCTGTATAACATATACGACTACGTTATTCAATAACATCATAAGAAATTTTATATACCGAGTCAAAGATAAACAGCGCCTATAAGTACCATAGCGCAGTATCGCGACGTCCCGGGCATAAACACGGCGCGCAAACTTTTTACTGTCTCCTCTCCTTGTAAAGATTGACATAAAAGGGGATTACATCACAATACAACTCCGTCTGGGTAAATGCGGCCACTGAAGGGAGTTATTCTTTCGGCAACCCGAAGTGAAAGGGACCTATCGGGTAAAACATTTTCCATGTTTATTTTAAAATAAACGACGCTATAGGCGTATTGGGCTTTTACCTTTTTGTTTTAGAAGGAAAAATGTGTTTTGTTCTTGTCTATTTATATGTAAATAAGTTATACAAATAGGCTGCAACTGTTTTCAAAATATTGCGTACACACAGATGTGCGAAATAATTTTAGTAATGTCATTTGTAAGTGTTTAAGAGGTGGTAGAGAATAAATTCTTTTCACAGCTTTAGTTGCATTTCCACGGCCACGCTGAGGGAAGTACCACCCCCTTCATAAAGTCAGCATAAAATAAAGTATGTATGACTTTTGGGAGTGCTAGATGGCCCTCTTTTCCCACTCCTATCTCCTCCAAATCCTAAACCGCGACCCATCCTATCCAATAAACCGATTTTATCCAATTTCCCAGGTTAATAGCGCGAGCATAGATACTCGCAACTCCGGAGGTTGCGTGTATCTATGGTCGACGGGATCACTTACCATCAGGTGAACCGTCCGCTGGTTTATCTTCCTTTCCATAGAAAAAAATATTTAAAGTATCAGCTTTCTGCACTTCTCCTCCGTATAAACCAACTATTAACTGTGCCAAATTAATGTTAAGTGTATTTATATTATTATAAGGTATGATAGCTCATTATTAGAAAAAGCAAACATTCTGCAGCATCACAAGATAAAACCGATCAGTTTAGTAACAAGAGCTTCGTACGCTCTCGGGAACATTATTTTGAAACAGATACTCATGAAATCTATTTTTTAGAGTTCCTTGCCCAAGAGGTAAGCAACGGGACCACATTAATAAAACTCCATAGTCCTCTATGTTCGATTTTTTGATTTTATCAAATACATAATCATCATCAATATATCCAAAACCCAGATTTTCATTACGAAAAGAATTTCGGTGGGAGTTAACAATAACTTCGGTCTCCAAAAAAATATTTGAACTCGATGCAACTACGAATTCTTATTCGAAATTAAAAGGGGCCTTAATATGTGACACTGAAAATACAACCGTTCGTGTGTCTATTTCGCATTTGTCCGGTACTTTATTATCTCAACGAACGCTATTCGTAGAGGCAACATCCTGAGGATGCTCCGGTGTCGGGGCGAAACGTGCGTCGAGTGTGATGGTAACAACCTGCATGCTGGCGAGGGATTCTGCATGGTCCTGCTAACATTATCGCTTGGTGGTGGTTTTGTCTGCATGATCGTGTACGAGAACGCGTGCGTTGCAAGCAGTGTGGGAAGGAAAGGAGATGCTTCACGCATACTTTTCCATGCGCTCACATATTTGCTTGCAGTTTGTTAGGGATTTTTTTCGCGGAATATTGCTAATTAAACGGTCTTATATAATTTAATTGAATTGTTAAATTGTAGGTATTTTTAAATAAAAATTAAGATTCGTTATTTTAATAAATTTATCTTTTGCACCTTTTTTCTATCTACCTTAATATGAGCAAACAATTTCGCCGAGAAATTGCTATTTAGAACAGATAGGTGTAAAAATATGTATAAAACTGGTGTTACACATTTTAATCTTAAGGCTCAATATTCATTATATTATCTTTTAATAATCCTGTAAATTATCCTGAGGTCAGAATTATATACGCAATGGAAAGAATATATGCAAGAAAAGTTCAAACACAGAGCACCGCTAAGAACCCTTCATCGCAAACTGTTGCAGTTAGTGGTACAGCATAACATCTTTTTTTAGCTTTTGCTGCACTGCTACGACCGCGCTCGCTATAGAAAGTACCACCGCCGTTTTAAGAGTCGGTATAGAATAAAGTATGCTTGACTTTTAGTGATGCCGGGAGAGCATTTTTCAACTTCAACTACGGTCAAAAGTGAAAAATAAACATAAATTTATCCGTCTGACTGTCTTTTTGATTCGGCTAATCTGCGTAATGGCAGGATAGAGGACAGCGATGTAAGGAGTAAGTTGGGCTACTTTTATGTTTAAAAAACCGGCCAATAGCGTGTCGGGCACGCACATTAAAGGGTTTCGTAGCCATCCGATTGATCGACCGCTTGACAAAAATTTATACCAGCAAATTTCATTTTGCCGCCGACTCAACTAAAGTAAACTAAAATGTATGGAACATTTTAGTTAGTTAATAGAATCAGGCGTTACTTTTCGGAAGTCCATAGTATTCAATTTTATTAGACTATATTATTAAAATATTACGCAATATCCCGCGAAAAAACCCACTTATAACCTGCAAGAAAATATGTGAGCGCAGCGCACACATAAGCATGCGTAAAGCCCTCCCCACACTGCTTATGCGTGCGCTCTCGTGCTCGATCATGCATACTAAACCACCACCGAGCACTTATGTTAGCAGGACCAGTTAGTTGCCTCTATGAACAGCGTTCGTAGAAGCAACATCCAGGAACATAAGTGTGTCAAGTTGTAAAAACAAAATTTAAAGGGGGGGTGGGGGTCATTTTACTTTGTATTAGGATCTCTCGAGACCGGGGGAATCAGATTGGCGTTACACAAATATAAAACAAACGTTTTCTTTTTTTTTACACGAATTAAGTAATGTGTTATTAACTTAAATAACGTAAAAAGGTTGATTTTTAGCCTTTAGTAAAAATTTAATTCTAAAAGGATAAAACAGCTGGCAACAACTAATGGTAAATTAAAAAAAAATATATATAAATATCTTTTACTTTCTTATTAATAAAATAATGCAGACAATTATGCAAGTGGTGCAAAGACTGCTTTGTTACAAATGTAACTTAACAATGCTGTTTGAGAAGTCAGTACTGGAAGTTGGTACAAAAACTTTTATGTAAATTTATGGTATGTACCTACTTAAGAAGCATTCTGAAAGTTATTTTCATACATAACTCATGGACCACTGTATTTTTGGAAGCCACTTATAATAATCGATTATGCCTAGTTTATCAACCGACTTCAGAAGAGGAAGAGGTTCTCAATTCGACTGTATTTTCTCCACAAGTTGTAGACTGTTTTTAAAAATTATATTTTTATTTGAAAAGGTATAGTAACGAGGTGATCGATTATCATGAAAATCGATTCAATATTTATTATTTTTTTAAAATAACAAATAAAACAGTTTTACGAACGTTCATTTCTAAGACATTTGAAGTCGGTTACGCCGTTTGCTCTGAAAAAAATATAAAAAACACACACGATTACATGCGTGTGTAAGCGTCGTCTTAAACCCCTGAAAACCCACATCTCTAGTATTTTACCTTAAGCAATCCCGTCGCACATTGACACAGACATGCGTTGCTAATATAGAAAAGGTTGTTTTTAAGATTCAATTCAAAAAAATTCCATTCTGTGGACATAAATCTGGCCTTAGCCTAATGCTTGTAACTTAATAATATATAATAATAATTAAAACGCAAAAAAAAATTCCATTCTGTGGACATAAATCTGGCCTTAGCCTAATGCTTGTGACTTAATAATATATAATAATAATTAAAACGCAAAAAAAAAATTCCATTCTGTGGACATAAATATGGCTTTAGCCTAATGCTTGTGACTTAATAATAATAATTAAAATGCTTAGGTACTAAAGTTAAATGACGATTAGAGGTTTCACCTAAAATAGCTTTTGTGGAGAATATTCTAGTATTGGCATGAAGCGTTAAAATTAAAAGTTTTCTTCTGTGGTGATCCTAGATTGAGCACAGCCAATGGTGTAAGTAATGCTGAGGATTTGCAATAAAAAGTATGATTTCGGCTCAAAGTCGATGCCATTTTACATCAAAGATTTCGTTCTCGCGGTGAACATCTTGGTTTCCGCACAAGGCAATGGTGAATACTAACGTTTTAAAGTGAAAGATCAATAAATGTTTCAAGTTTATGCTATTTACTGGTAAAAGTCTCCTGCAACGGAGACGATCTTAGCTTCAGCATCAGTCTATGGTTACATTAAAGATGAAAGTATTACTAAAATGCGAAGTCGACGCCGTTGATCACTGAAGAGTTCAAATCTGCGCAGATGGCTGACCATTCTTATTCCTGGAATTTCACTATTAGATATTATATTGACACTGGACTTACAGAGGCGTGCAAAATACCAAATAAATTGTCTACATACAAATGGTCCAAATACAATTTTTATATTATTAATGGTTTACAAAGTAGCAAATTTAAAAACAAAACTTATAAAAGAATTGAACGAACGACGAAAGGGCTCCATCAATTTTATTTAAATTATAATACTTAATCAATTTTACACAAAGTCAGATTATACTTTAAATTAGGGACATTAAAACTAATTGCATAAAACCGTTAAATTTGCAAGTCACGTTTTAGTAAATAAAAAATGTTTTGATTTTTATTGTATGTTATACCTACTACAAGTATCTGTTTCGCTCTGTACACATATTTTTAGGTATGTCAGGGTAATCTCATTTTAATAAATACGTTTAATATTTTATAAATATTATGAAATATGAACCGGGGCTCCTCCAGGGGCTATAGATTTAATTTTAAATAATATATGATATATTTTATATAATATATTTAAATAAAAAATCAATGAATTATGGTTCCGATTTTAATAAATCACCAACGTTGCTCTTTTGGGTTCCGTTTTTTGTCACGGATCAACGCATTGGCGCTCATACAGGGTTCTGCAGAATACCAACGCTGACCACCCGTCCCAGGTTGTCAGATTATACGCTGAGCAGGTGACCCTTTCGACTCAGCATTGCAACGCAACCATTTTCGTGTTTTATGTTATGTGTTTATTATAGTATTGTCCTTATCAATTTGTTACATTTTTTTCTTTTTGTTAATCTATTGTGTGTGTTTTATGTTGAGTTGATTAAATGCTTGTTATTATTATTATTATATGTGAACTGTTAAAAATTCAATTACTGATGTTTTATATATACTAAATTCCCGTAAAATTTTAAGCCTTAAAACACCTCACATCTCGCTGTTTATCACTACTGTGGGTAGGCTAAGGAGTCGTTGAACTAAATTCTTCCTCCTTTGCGACCGGACTATAGCAAAAAACAAACCTTATTCATCCGCTTAGCGGACGACTAGACGCTTCATTCATTTACAGTATGTCACTCGACCATGAACGTTCTCTAGGGTTTTAAATATCGGGAATCTAATAACAAAGATAAGGACGATAAAATCCGTCATATAGTTTTATTTAACAAGTGTGATCGTTGCAGTACAGCATACACAATCCCGAATAAAATTATCAATCGATACCGGCCCTAATTATAAGTAAATGTCTAATTAATAACATTACTTTTTTACTTTACAAATTCAGTCGTACGTGGAAACATGAAGCAATATCGAATTCAGAAAAAAAAATTTGAATGTTAGCAAGTGCACAATTTTACATTGTGTCGAGGATATTTTTGAGACGCTGATTGTGTATCTAAAGCGTTTTGTGTATCAATGTTGTTTTTTTTATGGAGAGGAAGACAAAAGAGCAGACAGTTTACCTGATGGTAAGCAATACCGTAGTACATTGACACAAGCAACATCCGGATCGTCGGAGTCATGAGTGTGTTGTCAACCTGGCAAATTTGATAGAATAGGTTTATTGGACAGGATGGGATCAGGATTAGGGATTTAGAGAGGAAAGGAATTGGAAAAGAAAACGGTAGATTTGGCCATCCGGTACCCCAAAACTCATGCATACTTAATTTTATGCCTACTTTATAAAGGGCGGTGGTACTTTCCCGGACGAGCGTGGCCATAGAAGTGCAGCAAAAGCTGTGCAAAGTTCATGCTCTACCACCTCAATAAATGTTATGCTTCGCTCTGCTAATATTCCTTCCTTAGCAACATAAGGTAAGTGTCGTTCAACAACATCTGGTGATAAATACTGTATAATCTGAATATTTTTTATTGCATAGATTATGTATGACTCAAAATCGGATAAATAATAATCACAATGATGAAGCATATATTTATCTTTAACATAATGTCTGTTCTACAATAATAAAAAAAAATATGATAATTTATTACTTCGCGTAGGTATAATTATTGTCGATAAAATGTGTTTAGTACTTATATGGTTTAATTATTTGTATTTTACATAATAATAATAATTAATTTATTACAGACGTTCACAACCTATAGATTGGTTTAGCATAAAAATCTATACTAATATTAGAAAGCTGAATAGTTTGTTAGTTTGGTTGAACGCGATAGTTTTAATGTTGGAAAGCCCATTTATTGAGGTAGGCTTTAGGCTATATAATATAACGCTAAAACAAAAAGAAGCGAAGCAACAATGAAAAATGATGCAAAGACGAGGAAAATGTACACGGAAAAGTTGCTAGTTTACAATAAAACCGTTGGAATAAAATTGTTAAAAACGAGAAATTTATTATAAATGGCGCCCATCTACGAAAAGATACTACCGCTTTTAAATAGTTTTATTCAGAACCCTATAATGGAAGACTTACCTATTGCATCCCAATTCCACCAGTCGTACGCTTCTAGAATGCGTTGAATTTTTGTTCTTTTGTGGAGAATGGGTTGAAAGTCATACGTTTGTTCTCTGTTTTTTTGTAATTCCAGTTTTGGACCGCAGTTTTAACTAAATTCTAGGTCTCCGGAACATTGCAAGTTTTAAGTGGCAAACATTAACTACTTTTTTGTAAATAAATGGGAAAATAAATATTTGTGCAAAGTAAGTGGATACAGTACATTTAAAGTAATGTCGTTTAAATACTTCTTGCTAATGTTGTATTTAGAATTGCACAATTTTTTAATTTATTTAAATTTAGAGAAGCAAGACAATTGAAAGATTTAGTCACAGCGTTATTTTGAATCTGCCAGGTCGTGCACAAAAATAAATCTCTCGAAGGAAAACGTTTGTGCTATAATTTGTATAACTTTCGGAGAGGCCTAACTCGGATTCAATGTTTGAAGGAGTTAAAGTCTGTGTGTTCATAATGAAGCCCCTTGTCTGTGGACTGCCAAACGCTGGTATTTAGAATTCCAGCTTGGAAATACTAGCCTTAGTGATAAATCTCTTGAAAGACGCCTAAATTCAGCTTTTAGCGAAG
>JAOCPS010762176.1:0-10339 GCA_025505425.1 Graphium colonna
CAGGTGAGCCGTCTGCTTGTTTGCCTCCTTCTTCATAAAAAAAGGTAAGGCAGCCATGCGGCAACTTTACCAGCTAAGCGGGATATGTATTACGTTCATTTTGTTCTTAAGGTGATGGTGGTTCCGATAAAATAAGGTAATAAATAAACCCATGTAAAGCTATTATCAAGCTGGAATCTCTAAAAGATAATTTTCCAATCTACAGAGGAGTTAAGCAAGTTGACCTACTCTCACCAACGTTATTTTCATAATTAAAATACGCTCATATTTGCATGTCGCAAATAAAAAAAAAATAGAAGAATTGGACTCTATTTGGGCAAAGATACTCCGTACCGAAAACAACTATTATGTCGTATAGTATTGCCGATAGACGTTTGCTCGACCACCATCCTTATTTAAAACTCATTTAGCATCATAAGTCCAGTGAATAATCAATAAAGTAAAGTAAAAAAGCTTTGCTTTGAATCATTTAATACGCAAAAGTTAATTATAGATCAAGAGATATTTATCTAGTTAATTTTAAGTAAAAGGAAAAACATGAAATATTTTGTAACTTACACTTGTTTTCTTTCCTGTTAGCAAAGATTCTTCTTAGACAACTTCTTCTTACTGACTTCTTAGCCCGCGGCAACATGTAGCGTGGCGTCTTTATTGCTTTACTTACGCTGTTTGACATTCGAAGTAAGTAGTTCTTTTAAAAAAAATTACAAGTACCTGCAATATATATTTAAATGTTATTTATTTGAAATAAACAACAAAAATTTACTTTTCGACTCTTTACAGTTTGAGAATTATTTGCTGTAATCGTTTTGACTTTTCCCGGTATGTGCCTTTTAACTATGTTATTTTAAATATCTTATTGTGTCGAGTGACGAAGGAGCTGAATACTCGTTAATCATAACATATATTTTCATAGTTTATTTGGTATATAAAGAAATATTTCTTACGACAAAATTTTTGTTATAATTACTTACTTTATTACATCTACGCTTCATCTCCATGCATCTCATCGCACAGCCGTGCTTTTCATTCTTGCATTCACTAAGGATTACATAATAATAACAATGTATAATACATAATAAAAATAATGTTATTACATGAGGCGGCTGGGACTCCGCTACGGTTCACTTCTGTCTCAAATGTAGAAAGCGGTGCTTCTTCTGGTTGATCCGTTATATGAAATAAGTCGGTATAGTGGTGCTATGGTTGATTTTCTGAAATAAAATGTGGTATTTCATCAAATTAGAAGCAGTATTAGAAATCATGATAACTCAACAAAATATTGTTAAAATGTAAGGGAAGTTATAAGATATAACCACATTTTTAATAAACAAAATACCGAAAAGAAGACATGTACACTATTGAACATCAAAATTTCCGTATTGAAAAGGCTTAAACCATATTTATGATACTCTCACAGACACTGCGTGGTGATACCATCCTTGACTATCAATAAGCAAGTGTTATCAATTCAATATTGAATAAAGAAATTTGAATTTGAATAGAATTGCAGTTCACTGCAGAAATAGCGACATTGCAGTTTTTTTTGCGTCTTGCGTTGCAGTTTCATCTTTTTTGTAGTAAAATTTTAAAAATATATCGACTTTTTTTGTTAGATTTACTTATTTTGAAAGTAAGGAAAACAAATTAAAATCAAACATTTTCCTAATTTCAATTTGGAATTATCTTCTTTAAAACTTTTCATGAATGATACTTCAAAAGCAGCCAAAAGTCAAAGACATTTTATTTCAAGGTCGTTCATAATTAGCGAGAAGACTTTTTTCACGACCTATTAAAGTTACTTCTAAGTTCTAACTATTTTATTATATTTCTAGAGAGAAACAGAGTGAAGATTTTAAAAAAGCTTTAAAGAGCCATGATTTTTTATGTAATATTGTTTTGAAACTGCATCTAATATTTGCTGAGAATTTGTACACTTGGAATTTATACTGCAAGAACTATTATATTATTTTAATACGTTATACTAGCGGATATGCAGCGTGTGCTACTACATTGAAAAAAGACATACTTTTTTGTGTTGAAAGATGTAATAATATTTATTTATTAGCTTTTTCATGCTCTTCATGTAAGAGGATAGATTTTGAGGTGGTAGAGCATAACATATTTTCACAACTATCGTTGTGAAACATTTAGGCTCACCCGGGGAAGTAACACCGCTCTTTAAAAAAATTGATATAGAATAAAGTATGTATGAATTTTGGATTTGCCGGATGGCCATTCCTAGCCTATTCTTGACCCACTCCTTTCCCGTATAAATCTTTAATCCCGACCACATCCCATCCCATGAACTTATTTTTTAATTTCCTAGGTTGACAACCCACTCGCAGCTCTCGATGTTGTGTGTGTGTATGGGCGATGGGATTTTTAACATCAGGTGAACCGTCTGCTCGTTTGTCTTCCTTTCCATAAAAAAAATATTTTGATTAAAAGTTTGTTTAAAAGTATCTTGCGTTATTTTCTTCTAATAGAAAATGGTTTGGGACACATATAGAACGTATATAGTTTAAAATCTATAACGGTTAACATATTTTATTTTGTATATTTTACTTATATAGATTATCGCATTATTTATATCAGATCTTTGAATTCATGTAAAGATATAGCAGATGCTTTTTTAAACTATCTGCGTTAATCCTACAGAGAATGTCTGTAAAATGAATTAGTAAAAATTATCTATTTTATTTGTCAGTTATTTAATTCTTTACGTCGTTTAGGAAGAAGGATGATGCACGTTTAAGTACGCTTAAGAATTTATTTCTTCGCTAAGCTAGTGCATGAAATGCTTTATCATTTGAAGCTTTTTTAACATTAAAAGATGATAAACGCGCACATGGTTCACCTATTGTTAAGCAATCACGTTACCCATAGACACACACAACATACAAGGGTTTATACTGCATTACTTGTTTCGGAGGTTGGATAGACTAAGCTATTGTGGAGGATAGTTAAGAAAATATTAAGGATACTATTTTTAAGCTAGCTAAATAATGAGAAATGTCATCAATGTATGGACTTCGATTCATGGATTTGTACTATACGATTATAACAGACTTCAAAGATAGAAATAGATTATTAAAAGTTACGAAGTCACGTCAGCATGATAATGCCACCAGCAGCAAACAATTCCAAAAAGGTGTCGAGCGTGGTGTGGATTATTTGTTTTATGGTGTTAACATCAGGAAATTAAAAAAAATATTATAATTTAAATAGATCTGATGATATTTAATTTATTAAAGGGGACCCATATATTTGAATATATAAAAGTGAACCGTGGCTGACTGTTTAGTAGTTTGTGTCCAGTTAGAGTCAGTGATATGTTGAAAGATGTAGTATGTATGTTTCCCAATATTTACCTTTCCTATATTGAACGACTCGTCAAAATGAAGTGTTTTATAGGGCTAACGGAGGTCTAGGTTAAAAAGATTAAGGTGGGAAATACGCAGGTATAACGGACATTAATAGTTTACAATAGAAATTTCCTTCATAAACATAATCGACGTTTGTTTTGAGAGATATAATATAAATAAAATGTATTTCAAAGAGAGAGGATCTTTAAAGTTGGTCAAGGGTTCTCTTTAAATTTATTACGGGGCTAATTGTACTCGAAATTGGCCTTTAAATTGCTAAGAAATACTTTGAATTTCATTAAGAATTTATAATTACTTTTACTGTCTTGAAAACAAGCATCAATGAATTTTATGGGAACTGTTATTGTTTAATGACATACACAACATGTAAACGATTAAACTTACATTAATGAGTTAAAATTTATTACTTTCTCTATATCAAAAACTTGAATGTCAATCTAGATCGAGTGCACTGAACTATTGTAATGGTAGTTCCAAAACAATAATCGAACTTGGTTTATGAATTTGGTTTTACGAAATATGTTTTTGAGTTTTATGAACTACAAATGTTTATCTTACTTTTTAGAAAATTTTTATATCATATAAATTTAGAATTTTGTATATTTTTTGAGATGACAATTGATCTTAGGAAATAATCACCAAAATATAAGTTTTTCAATGTTCAAAACTCAGGATCGGTGAAAGTCAATAATCTGACCATTATCATAAAGACTTCATGCTATTTATATTGATACGATCGTTATTGTATTGTCGATTTTACACCTTAAAAGGCAAAATCAGAGCATTAATATGATCACCAACGTGTAGACTGACCATCTATCACAACCGATTCCTCAAAACAAAGACGGGTGTGTAACGTGAAGAAGCAAATTTTAGATAGGGATGCTTTCATTTTATTTTATTATTTTTTTTTATGGAGATGGAAGAAAAACAAGCTAGGGACTCATCTGATGGTAAGTGATCATCGTCGCCCACGTGTCATGAGTCACAAGAGTGCTGCCGGCCTTTGAGGTAAGAGTACTAACCTTTTTTCTTGAAGGTCCCTAATACGTATAGGTCCAGCAATACCGCTGGCGACAATTCATTCCGTATCCGTATCCAGTTTTGCGTAGCTTGACGTCACGATAAAAATGCACGGTCGTGGAGTGCCAGCCGTCAAGGTGGTATCGATAGTATTGGATGGTTTGTCGCGTCGTACGATAAACGAATTTAGCAGTGGACCTGCCACACAATTCCACACAATTCCCATGGTAGACACTGTGGAGGAGGCAAAATATATGCTATCCCTTTGTAGAGCCAAGGTGTCAAGTCCACCGAAAAGAGATTGGTCGTTGACTATTCGAGATGATCGACGTTGAATGCGGTTAAATGGAAAGACCTGGTAGAGAGCTTCTTCAGCTCAGAGATGAGAGCAGTATTCCATTAAAAGGCAAACTTGCACTTTATATAATTGCATAAGCTCATCTTATGCAATTATATAAAGTGCAAGTTTGCCTTTTATGTGTGGTTGGAAATA
This sequence comes from Graphium colonna, assembly GCA_025505425.1. NCBI lineage: Eukaryota > Metazoa > Arthropoda > Insecta > Lepidoptera > Papilionidae > Graphium > Graphium colonna. The sequence goes on from JAOCPS010762176.1 coordinate 4,906, forward strand.
TTGCCTTGCTCTGCTCAGGACGCCAAACTTTTTCAAAGCTAGCTTGGCTTTACCTTCCAAATGGACGACACTCGTAGTGTAGTAGTGACAACTATGGAAGTGTTAAGACCAAGGATATTGGAAAAAGGAAGTTTAAATGGTGGTAGAATCAGCAGTAGCTTTTAATACTGCCGAGGGCACGGTTCGAACTGGGTAAGTACCGCGACCTCACAGGACACAGGGCCGAAGTAGAAGCCAATGACAGCTGTAACAAAAGAGAATTACCACAGGGGGGTACCAGAAAATCTTTAGAATCCACCCACGGTCAGTTAGCGTACAGTCTGATCGTGGGTGCTCAGGTAGCCCCACGTATTTTGGTGGGGGGGGGGGCACCTTACTGCTCTCCACAGCCCGAAACAAACGATACAAAAACACTTTGGCACCCCCTTCCATCCCAGCTGTGAACTTCTGCAACATCAGGGGATTACATTCAAATCTAAATGCCAGCCACTGCCACCTTGAGACGGCAAGGCCAGCCTTCCTATTTTTGAACGAGACTCAGATATTCTCTCCGGCATCCATGTACTCTGCCGGCAGACACCTTCTATCTCCGTTACCCAGGGTACAAACTAGAACATTCATTTGTGCCCCGAGCAAGAGTGCGTGTGTCTACCAGAGAGGACATCTGTTCCGTATTCTCTGACCACTCACCCGGATAATTATAAGATCTCCTTCTACGCTCCTCTAGGAATCTCCGACCAATGTTTGATCCGGAGTGAGATGTCTATCACGTGCCCATTGTTGTATGCAGGTCAGCGCCGTGTATGGCGCTACAGGTTAGTAGATTGGGATGGGATGCGGTCCTTCTTTGCATCATACCCCTGGAGGCAGATTTGCTTCTCACTGGATGATCCAAGCGCTGTTGCCGATTCTAGTGCTGATGTGGTGCTTCAGGGTATGGAAATGTATATTTTATTTTATGTCGTCCCCATCGGTGGTAAGACAAGATCCTGGTTCTGTCGTTCTTGTAAGTTTGTTTCTCGCTATAAGCAAGAATGCTATCGAGCTTGGGCCACGGCGGTGGCGTCTTGCGATTTAAACACCGGTGCATTGATAAAGGAATACAATTTTGCCTTCAAGTCCTTCAAAAGCGCCCTGGCCACGGCAAACATTGGTAAAATTGGCGAGAGACTAGTATGCCTGCCTTCGGGCACTCGTGCATTTTGGTCTCTCACTAAATCTATTCAAGGGAATTTCTAAACGCTGTCTTTACCATCTATGCACATCGGAGATGACTCGCCCATACTGCTAAATAAAAAGCCGATCTTCCGTGCATTCTTTTTGTGTCAAACTCGACTTTGAATGATGGGGGGAACACACCGCCGACCATCCCGCGGTGTGAACACTCCATGCCAAAAATACGTGTTCACTTGAGTGTAGTGCGTGAAGCGCTTTTCTTTCCTTAATGTCCATAAGTCGAGTGGACCCAATGTAATTCCCGCTATTAAGCTAAGAAAGTGTGCTCCAGAGTTGGCACCGGATTTAACGCGTCTTTTTCGGCACTCTTACACCTTAGGCGTGGTTTCGTTATCTTGGAAAACCGCTTTAGTGCACTCGATCCCAAAAAAAGGCGATCGTTCGGATTCGTCCAACTACAGGCCGATTGCCATTACCTTCTTATTCTAAAAAAATATGGAGTCAATTATCAACACCCAATTCCTCAAATGCCTTAAGGATCATCAGTTGATCAATGATCGACAATACGGTTTCCGCAAAAATCGATCAGCTGGTGATATACTTGTGTACCTGACCCATCGATGGGCTGAAGCAATTGAGAGCATGGGGGAGGCTTTGGCGGTTAGCTTGGACGTAACCAAGGCCTTTGATCGGGTATGACACAAAGCGCATTTTCCTACTATCACATCTTACGGACTACTTGAGAGGTCAAGGTCGTTGTCGACGGTGCATGCTCCGACGCAAAGACTGTGAACGCTGGTGTCCCACATGGCTGTGTGCTAACTCCCATACTGTTCCTTCCGCATATTAATGATTTCTTGCCCATTAGAAACATTAATTGTTATGCAGATGACAGTACAGAAGACACCTTTAAAACCAGTCACGCAAATATTTCCCAGGACCGCGACAAGTGCCTGAATAAACTTGTGTCTGAAATAGAGATACTGCAAAATCTCGGATTGAGGTTGACTAAATCTAGCCCAATTTTACCCCCAGGAGACTCAAGATTTCGCGGTCACCGTTAAATATAAACCCTTCGTCGTGTTTCCTCACTTTAAGAATACTTTCCTGGTTGCCACAGCTTCGGTCGAAATACTCCGCGTCGGCATATCGAGTGACGTACAGTTCCGTGGTCACTTGGAAGGTAAAGCCAAGTTGGTGTCTGGAAAACTTGGTGTTCTCAGCAGATCGAGGCAGGACTTCCAGCCCACTCACCGCATGCAGCTTTGTAAAGCGCAAGTTCGGCCACATACGAAATACTGTTCTCATTTCTGGGCTGGGCCACCACTTTACCAGCTTCTTCCATTTGACCGCATCAAACGTCGAGCAGCTCGAAACGTCGATGACCTACTTCTTTCAGATCAGCTTGATTCCTTGGCCTTGCGGAGACATGTTTCTTCTCTCAGCATTTTCTATCGCATGTACCACGAAAAATGTTCTGAGAAATTGTTCGGAATAATACCTGCTCCTGAGTTTGTACAACGTACAACGCGACATACTACCAAGTACTATCGCTACTACCTTGATGGTTGGCAGTCCATTACTTTGAGATTTCGCCGTCATTTTCTGCCACGCATGACACCTTTGTGGAATCAACTCTCGCCAGCGGAATTTTAGGACCGATACGACTGAGGGACATTCCAGAAGAGAGCCTATTCTTACCTCAAAGGCCGGCAACGCCCTTGTGACTCTTCTGGTGTTGCGGGAGTTCCCTGGGGACGATGATCACTTACCATCAGGTGAGTAGCTTGCTCGTTTACCTCCCTCCCTCTATAAAAAAAGTGTTTCTTTTTACCGATCAACGCCTAAACTTGTGTCTTCTGCGTATTCAATTGGATTTAATGTAGTCGACCCCAATACGAGATTTTTCTAAGCAAAGTCTCGACCTCAGACACAAGTTTGTGCTGGCGCTCATCGATACGGTCCTGAGAAATATTTGTCCAGGAGCTTGTGTACAAGGATTCAACACAATTGTTATAGGCATTCCAATGAACGGTACTGAAGTGCAACAAGTCATTAATATACAGATGAAATAGTCTGGGAGATATCACGCAGCCATATAGGTTACGAACGTTTGCAAGCTTAGCATCAGAGCATGATCCGTAAACAATGACCTTGATGCTCCAATGTGAAAGGAAGTTAATTATCTATTTGCATAATTAAAAAAAAATCTTAAATCTTGAAAAGAAGCGCAATGTAACTGATTCGATACACGATCGAAGGCTTTCGCTACATTCAAATTATATGTATGTATGTATAAATACACAAAGATTTGTATTGCAAATTAAGTATAGCTTAAAAAAATACATTTTTCAGGCAAAAGCTGCAGGACGTAGTTTCAAATCCTGCAGGAGAATGATGAATTTATGTTGATGTTTTACAAATCTGCTGGTGTCCTAAAAGATACGAGGAGAACCAAGGCATTAGAAAAGTCGATTAAAGTCCCCGGCATAATGTCGCCAGTCACTATGAGACAGGTGGTGGAGGTACTGAGACCAAGTCGAAATCCAGATTGAAGTGGACTTATCAAATTGTAACTAAGTACAAAGTGAAAAACTTGTTTTAAAATGCGGAACTCAATTACCTTAGACAGAAAAGGCAGTAGAAATAAATCAACAATGATCAGAAAGGGAAGGATAGGAACACTTTGCAATCATTGTTAACATATAATAATTATAAGAAAATAATTATTAACATATAATAAAATACTATATGTTAATAATTTTCTTAATGTTTTATATAAAGCGTATAACTTATTTTGCTCTGTATTTCGAGAGTTTTGCAAGCTTTTGATGATTTTCCAATAAATCTGGCATTTCGCTTTTCTCTGCAGAGTATAAATAGAGTGAAAACTTATTTTTCAATTCAGTCCAAAGGTACATAAATGAACACATTTTGGGTCTGCAACTTTACAGTCAAGTCAAATGACACATTATAGGATCAAATAATAAAAGATCAATGCGAAGTTTGATCAATGAATAGGCGACAGCAAATTTAAGTGAAATGGTTTTCAAAGATTTTCTAAATTATCTGGGATTTCGGCTTCCTTTGCACAGTTTAAACGGAGTCAAAACTTCTTTTTTAATTTAGTCCAAGGTTACATAAATTAACATATTATAGGATTGAATGATAAAATGTAAGCGAGAAGTTTTATCTGCAAATAAACGATGTCAGAAATATTTTTGACTCTGCTTTCAATCGGTAACAAACTATTGCTAATTTTGTGTAAAGATTTTTTATAAACAAATTTATGGATTTGTACGTGACCATTTGAATTGGCAGCCTTATTGACTTGGTTATTCGGTAGAAAGGGTGAAAATATATTCAGTATTTGGAAAGTAAATAGTGAAACAAAAACAGGCTTAGAGGTATTTTACTTCACTGACTTTGTATTTGTGTGACACAAATAATATCATCATGCCGTCATACTTGCTTATCAATTAATAACATCGTAATTGCCTTAATTCAACATCTACATATGTATACGTCTACTAGCAAACCTGTCCACGCGTTGTTGTGGCTAAGGTATACGTTAAATTATATGGAAGTATTATAAATTAAGAAATTATAATACAGTGAAATTATTACTTACGAATAAAGATTCCGCTACGATATAGCCAGTATAAAAATCCATCGGGTTTATAAACGATTGATATAAATTTTCTATTTTCTGTTCTATTGCATTGCTGAGCTTAGATCGTCGGCATTTGACTTAAAATAATAACTTTTTAACCGTTCACATAAATACAGTTTAAAATAAATAAAAAACACGATCTCAAAGTCATATAATTAAAAAGATATATTAATATTAGTTTGAGAAGAGCTTGGGGCGCTTTGTCACGTGCGTTTCGTATCTACATCGAGATTTTTTTGGTCATGTAATAAACAAATAATTTCCAATAAGTTTAGAAACGAAGCCCGCTTTGAAAGTTAATTGCGGGACATATCCGTTAACGCTGCGGTCGGTAACCCGTTGATGGTTTCATTAAATTACAGAATTAAACAAATAGCTTTTTTATTAAACTAAAACAATCATTAGTTAACCCTCAGTCAAATGACGACCTACCATAGTATACCTTTTTATAAAAGTACGAATTTTGGTCCATTCGTACTTTTATAAAAAGGTATACTATGGTAGCTTCCCATGCATATTTACTTTAATGTACATTTATTGTAATGTTTTATTGGTCCAAAAAATATTAAGTGTTATTAAGGACAA
>JAOCPS010762287.1:0-10338 GCA_025505425.1 Graphium colonna
CGTTTGTCGCTTACGCACTTCTATACGCAGTATCCGATGATGTTAATTTTCGTTTAACTTATGCAACTTTTGTTAAAAGTGATCCATTCGTTTTGCATGATGTGAAGACAATATGTCAACATATGATCAATGGATAAACAGTAGATCATGTTAGCATCTCGAACATTTAAAGTCATACAATTATTGAGGTTAGTGTAATTATGTAAATCTGTAGTTTAATTTTATTTAATTGTTTTAAATAAGTAATATTCCCTTTTTTCCCTAGGAACTCGACAAATGTTCGGTTTATTTTTATTTAGCTTTGTTCCAAATACGTAATACATATAACAAACACAAACTTTGTCCCAAATTTACCTATTAAATAATAACGCACTTGTCGTAACCTTGGTAAATTTGCGTGTCTAAAGAATATATGCACTTACCTATTATAACAAAATGGCGGCCGCTACGCCGTCTACACTAGGATACGCATAAATTTCGTAATCATTTATTCAGTTTTCTATTAAATTTATTCAAAAGTCAATAGGTAATATTCATCTTAATATTACTTTTAATCTGTATCCATAATCCCCTCATATACCAATCTTAAATATTTAAAATTACTCACTAATCAACCTGTACAAATCTAAATGTAGTCTTGCATTTGTGTTGTAGCTAAAATTATTTATTTGTTGGTTTTATAGATATGCTAATATAAGTCTGTATATTAAATATTTGCCTGTGGAATAATTCCGTGAAATAAAAACTAAAATATCTGTCTAATAATTTAAAAATAATCTGTGTATTAAATATTTGTCAAAAAATTTATCTATCTGTCGGTCAAATATGTTTTTCTACAATGCAATAATGGCTTTACCAGTTTTAATTAAAATTAATATTTAGTGAAAATATTTGTTTGCAGAATTAATAAAAAGCAAGAATTTCTGATTGGTTCTGGGCTGAACTCGAATAAAGGCTTAATGTCTTTATTTGATACAAAATTAAACTGAATACTGACGTCGCGAACAAGAAGTAGACTATTCAAAATTATTTACAAGAGATTTAGTAGGCAATCAGGCCAACACTTATTGATATATCGCTTGTATTGCAGCTGGACCAAAAAAAATTGTTTTCTCTGTCTACGTAAATGTAAAAAAAAATAACTGACGTTTTTTATTTGCAGGTAACAACGCACCCAACTCTATTGTCGACAACGAACTTAAACCACGACCGTTCTTCGTCGCTAAAAAGCAACGAAAGGAAACTGTAAGTAGTTTTCAATACCACGTATATTTTGACTAACCAATAACCGAAAAATTTTATTACATGATTATTCCAGTGTTGGTAGTACTTCCCCGTGCGAGTGCGGCTGTAGAAATGCAGCAAAAGCTGTGAAGAGGTGCTCTAACACCTCGTACTTACGTGTTTATTTCTTATGTTAGAATGCTAGTGATTGTTCTGGGTAAACGGGATGTGTCATAAATGTAGGGAGCGTGGGCCATATGGTGTACAAAAAGATATAATTGTTTCGATTAGTTAAATGAGCGAAGTCAGTCTTCATTATAATAAAGATATTATTTTTTCGACAGTAGGTTTGTAACAGTGATCATCAATATGGCGAATACGGGCAACAACTGAAATGATTGTTTGACGCATGAAATGTATGTCATTATTAACTGTCAACCGCGCTGTCATTGTATGTCTGAAGTAATAATAAATAATTAGTAGTTATGTTAATGCGTGATAATTAGTAGGTATTTTATTGCGTACTTTGCCGATTCCAAGGACCATTAAATACGGCTTTCAGAACATTTGTGTCGAAAGATCACAAATGCGTTCAGTTAAGATAAAGTTGGAAAATTCATCCGTAAAAAAATAATGTTAACGATAACAGATTAAACATACGGTTGGCTTCAGTTTTCTGGTTTATCCCAAACTATTATTGTGTTTCAATCCAAAAGGTGAGGTCCAAAACCATGAACGCTGTAAAGGGTTCGAAACGTCGGGTGATAAAATTTAAAAATAAACCGATAAAATCCGTAAAGTTGTTTAATTTAAAATCTCAAATATTCGCGTAAGTCTTAGAAATAACATAGCAATGAAATTTTTTACGCAAAATAATTCAGAGTTTTATTAATTTATATTATACGTATAATATCTTTATTGCCTCCGTAGCCTAATGGAATGGGCGCTTGTTGTAGAAACCGGAGGTCAGGGGTTCGAACTACGCGGGGGCACTACGACTTTGTATTGTTTCTTCTTGGTTGGGACGGGGCATTGCGGGCTGATCACATGAAAGTTGATCCATGCGTTGGATGTGAAGCCGACCCTTAATATTTCGGGAATAAGGTTTGGAGGCATTTTTATGATCATTATCAAGTGGTTATTTAGCATATCAAAGAGCTATATTCTGCTTAGACTGCAATTCCAAAACAAAGAACGGATACCATAGCCTCCGTGCTATTGAAAGCAGACAAGTGTATAGACATTTCCCGACCTCTTAGGGTACCTTAACAAATTGATCTATGCACTTTTAACGTCATGCTTATTTGTTTCTTTTTATTTCATACGGTATTAAACATATGAAAAGACAAATACATTTATTTATGCAATGAATATCTAATATTCATTGCAAATAATGTATACTTGCCCATCCATTGTGAAATTTTGTCTGAAAACTTATCGTGTTTATTTACAAATTCAGATCGAGATGTCTTAAAAAACAATTGCTGGAAACGTCATGCCCTTTTGAATAAAAAAGCCAAAATCAAGCTATTCCCCGCACTAACTAAATTATAATTAAATAATTATTTATAAACTCAGTTTACTGTCACACCGAAGGCCGATCTACGCTGTAACAATTTTCTAACTTAAAAGTTTGGGTTAAAATGTTTTAAGACTATTAAAATTGAACGTGTAAAATTTATAAATTACTATAAAGGACATATTTTGCATCAAAATCATTACACCTTTTGATTTGGCCCAACTTTCTCAAACTGAAATATTAGTTTTTAAATTAAATAACTTGTTTCAACTTCAAGCCTGCATATTTCACGCAGAGCATGATGGTGATTTACTATCGTCATATATAATTACACGTAAAAGTGTTTAATTTTTATCTGGAATATTTTTATTTATTTATTTAAAAAATTATAAAAAATACCTGAAATAAGAATTACAATCGGTATTGATGCTATCCTGGCATTCTGTAATAGTCAACCGTGGTAAGTGTAATATATTGTAAAAGAGACGAACGCTCAAATTTTTAGCTACCACGGTTTTTGTTTCAAGTAGTACAGTACTTTACAAAAGATAAGGAAATACGAAATGTTATATTTTATACAAAAAGCTATGAAGACCAATCCAGTCACATGTTTCTACCGTAAAGGGGTGTACTTTTTGGAGTCTAACAAAGATAGAAGCATTGCTGGAATTTAAGCACCAAATTATTATATGTTTGACAATTGAGACTAATCTAACTCACTAAAAGATTTAGACAAAAGGATTAAGGAAATAATTTCTACGTAGATAATACAGTGGGCAGCTCAAATTAAAACTGATGTTTAGTTATTTTATTTTGGTTTCTTTCCACGTTCTTTTAAACGTTAAAAACTACTACCGGAAAAGTAGACTTGTGTGTAGAAGAACCGGCAAAAACTATGCCTTAGTCTCCCTAAACCTTGGAGACGGTCAGTTCGATTTGGGCTTGTTTAGAGCAAGTAAGTTGAAGTAAAATAAATGAAAAGAAGTAAGAATGAATGACAAATTCAAGTATCATTCAATAGGTATTATTTTAAAAAATAAACTTAAGGCTTCTTAGAAGTTTACTTTTATAGGCATATTTTAACAGTTGTGTTGATTTAAAATATAAAGAACAAAACCGATTTTCACTATTTAATGGAATACCCTAGAGAATATAATCTTTTTAAATAAATAAGATTTGAGAATGGCAGAGAAATCTACAAATAACTAAAAAAATCCATTCATGCAGTCAAATATATAACCTCCTCTGTTTTGAGGTAAGTAAAAACCGAATAAAATAGGATATAATATTCACGATAGTGTCACTATGTTACATTAAATTTTAAAGTATATCTATAATGAGTTCCTGTACCAACGCAAAAATACACATGTAATACCACTCGTTGCAGCTTGTACTACATAATTTTTTTATGTTTGTAGTATTATTTCTATAACAAGCTTTACATAATAATAATTTCATCGGAATAATATAAAGTAAGTGTTTAACGCCTACAAAATGATGTATTTGGCGTGCACGAAGCGCAGAATAGATATGAACGTGAACTATTAAAAGGAAAACGCTTGCTTCTTCAGTTTTTGGAAATGAAACTTACTTACCAGCCTTCGCCGATCTAAAACCTGTCTCTCTTAATTTTTCCTTTTATTCGCCCTATGACTTGCACATTCTTTATATTTTCTAATTATTTACCTTCTACAATAATTTGAACGCCTTGCAAACTGAATTGAGTGTAAATTATTATATCTTAAAAGTTTTTTTGTAATATATTTGAGTATTGCGTCGGTTTCATGCGAATGTATCAATATTGCATAATTTATTGATATTGTAATAAAAGCCACCGTGTGAACCAACAGCTAACTGTACTTAATACATTTACTAACATACGAATCATGTGTAAAAAATAAATATTTTACCAAGTCTGGTTTTACGTCTGTCAAAGACTTGACTGATTAAGTTGGATTACAATTTTTTAATTTATCTATTTTACTCACTTTGCATTTTACTATCTTATTTATTACGCTTAACTTTACTATTATCTTACTGTTAATACTTAAATTACAGGACAAATTTCACACACTGCATGATAATGTGTCAAATATTATGATGTTTCATAGTTCCATTAAGATTTGTATTTAAACAAAAGTATTTTGACTTAATGTAACTACGTATTTTCCATGCCAATGACAGACAAACTTTGCTACAGCGACGTGGTCTCAAGACCTTTTCGGACTGTAGAATTGCTTCACGGCGAAAATAGTTGCATGTTGAAGAGTTGATGTTATCCCGCAATTTCGTTCAAGGTACCTTATTGTGGATAAATCGAAATGTCGGAATAAAATAAAAGTTTGTTTGTTCATTTAAAATAAAACATTTATTTTAATTGTATTTGAATTTGCACTATACGGATAGTGAGGTAAGTTTTTGTTTTTTCCTAGTAGCATTTTATATCATCTTTAAATATCACATTAGAGATTAATACAGATGGATCTGTTACACCCTTAAGCTGTTACTTTTAGGGCAGCATTTGAATTATGGTATATTTGCACGCATTTATATACACACACACACACACACACACACACACACACGTCACGATCTCATAGTTATTAGTAGGTTCTGTAAACCAACACAGCAGTTAGACAGAACTTGATTCATTTATTGTTACAATTAGACTTTGGAAAGATTCAGAATTCCCTCCAATTGAAATGATACGATTGTATGTAATAAACCATGAATTATATAAAATTGTGTTAAAATTAAAGCAATATAAGTTTTACAGTTAAAGTGAAAGATATTTGTATTTAGATTCAAACGGAACAAGTCAAATAACATTTACCAATTTTATATATTTATCACCATTGCTTACCTCTACTTGAATTTATTTACACTGATATAAATGGGTCCTCATAATTTCGGCAATTATAAACAGAGTCAGTCTTTACCTTCCTATATAGAATCATAATACGGTCATTTAATATAATTCTTAGTAATAAATTCCTACCCAAGGGTGGAAAAGTTAAAAATAAACAAATAATTGAAGGCGGTTAAAGTTGGTTACGGAATGATCTACTATAATAATAATTCGTTTGCTTAAATTTAAATTACAAACGTTAAAATTTAAATACGAAAACCATCCCACCATGTGCTATTTGTTGAAAGAGCATAATTAATGATTCAGTTCCTTCTGTACAAAGGTCGTCCAGTCTACTTTAGTGTAGAAAAATTATTATAAAATGAACAACGTCAAATATTTTGTTCGATTTGCTAATCATTTCATACTTTTTGATTGATAAGATAAGATGTAAAAGGAATTGTTAGAACTTTGAACTTGTGACTCTCATTCTTTTTATGCTAACGAACAATGTATATGCTAGACATAATTATTCCAAACATCTCATATTACTATTTGTGTAAACTTTGTTAATACCGCAGGTAAAGTTTTTATAGCTCTGTTTGCACTCATGCATTTTTTCTACACACATCAAATTTAAATTTTTTTTGTAGTGCGCCGTAATGCTGCAGTGTGCGCTATACCTTAAGCGGTCAACCTCATCAACAATTAGATAAACATATTAATCTACAAGATGCGCAATTAGGTTTCCTTCGAGGAATGTCTTCTGAAAGTTTGGACACAGACTTTGGTTCACATACTCTAGACCAAACATAACGCAGTTAACAGATAAGTGTTTATTCATGTACCCCATTTTTACATATTTTGTTATTATATTATCATTTCTGTTTGAATAAAATGAGCAACTGAAAGACATGCAAAAAGAATGTGAAAGTTTCGTTAAGAAAGTTATCGCGGATATCGGTTTGGGACGATTAAAGCGATCCAGAAAGTGTTCTGTGAGGCGATGTATTTGCTAAGGGCAAGAGTAGTTGGGTCGAAACCCGAAACTCCACCTTCGATATGTGAGGCATAGAGTCACGACGCCTTACTAAAGCCTAAGTAGCTTTTTAGAGTCAAATTTTTGAAAGTTATAACGCTCATTGGCGGGCTCATAGAGGCATTGAATTTTTTCTCAATCAGAATGAAGTTGTTTTTCAATTTTAAATATTCCGAATTTGTTCTGTATTTATTCTTCCCCTGCTAATAATGTTAATTAAGGAGGCCTATTTGCGCATGTAATTTAGACCTAAGCAACAGATAACTTATAAACCTTTTTCAAGTAATGAGCATTCGATTATTTTTTACCGTACATTGAACATATTTTGTTTTATAAATATCCACAAAACATTTAATTCTAATAAACGTGGATGTAGTTAAAGTAAATATTTCATATTTGGGCTTTTTTCTCTTGAAATTTATAACGTAAAATCTGCATCATTTTAAAATACGAAAAAGAAAATTTTGCGGTCTTTTTTACGTATACATGACTATACGAGTATCACATAATTTGAACAGTTACCAAAAACTTTGCAAGTGCAGAGCATGCTCTGAAATAGAGTAGTAGGGTATGTGGTTTTTAAACAAATGAAGAAACTGTAAGGAATGCTATTTAAATTATACTAAATTTATTTTTATGCGGGTGATATAGTCTAATAATTAAAATTTTCAACATAGTATTCAAGAAGAATTATAATGGTGGAAAATGTATGTTATACGCAGAAAATATAACTATTTAAATTAACTTCCGAATTTATTATTTTCTAGTTTATTTTGTAAGTAGAGCTGCTAAGCCAAAGGATTTAGTAGTACAGTATTTATATCTGACTCGGTAGGTGGTTAGCGCCAGCAATTTATTTAATTAATCTTTTCCACCGTCCATAAAATTTCAACAAAGACCCTTTATTAAATTTATATCGCTTTGAGGAACAGATTTGCAAATTAGTAGAAAAAGTACAAGCTCGAATAACTGAAACCTAACCTTGTTTTTATAATTTATTTAAAATACTTTGTTTCAATATTTTACAGTTACATGATATCAATACGTAAAAAAATATATTTAACTTTGATGACTATATTTAAACAATAAATATATAATATTGCTGTTTAAAATAATATTCATGTTTGTTATTTATCGCATATCAAGCGTTTTAAAATAATTTACTATATTTCTGAATGTATAAATAAAAAAATATTAAGATATATCCATTAGTTATATGACAATTTATATATCATTTTTACTACCAAATTCGTAGACCACAATTTTCATCAAATACTTATTTACATTTACTGATTGATTGACGAGATCAAAAAGACACATTGGAATATAAATTAGACAATATAGCAATTTTAAATCAGAATAGCACCAGAATAAAGAATAATTAAAATGTTTTTGAGAACGCGTAATTGCAGCTAATGAACACAATATTCTTCTTTGTTTTATCTAGGAAGGCTGTGATATTTTGATAGCGTGATGAAGGTTTTATTTGGAATTCCCCAAAAGTTATCTAAGGCTAACAATATATGTAAAGTAACTAATATGTAAAGCCGAAGTAATTGAAAATCGTAAAAAGACATGTGTATTTCGACAAAATCATCAAAATCAGACTTATTATGTATACTAACTATTTCATTCATTAACGTTGAATATTTTCTATGAAACAATTTACCTTCAAATAAGCTTTTAAAAATTTTATCAAGTCCTAATTTTATCTTTCTCTTTCAAGTGTTTTGTCAAGGAAATCCTATTCGAAGGCCTTTCTTCCCACAAAGCAACAATGAGCGCTGTGGTCGTTCGTATTATTGACTTCCGTCTTTCTGTGTATTACTTAATAAAAGAGGTAATCAGTCATCAAAAAGCTTTAGTTATTTAAATTAAACTTTAAGCAATATTTTGAATATATTTTAAATGCGTGTGTTTACTGTAAAATTATTTGAAATGCGGTTATATTTATAATTATTGTCATTGAACATTTTGGCTTACCGCCATTTCACTTAACCTTCGTATTTCTTTACATTTCATATGATGTGATATTAAAATAAATGATTATGATTATGATTTTTAAAAATATCTCAAAAGATTTCATTTCATGTTTTTATTTAATGACATATTAACAATATTTTTAAGTATTTATGTTAACGCATTAAATTAATCTTTACAGCAGCAACAAGGATACATAGTCTAAAATGCGGTATGGAAATTCTTATGTCGTACTTTATCAGTATATTGGATTATGATTCACTTATCTCAAAGATGTTTTTGTTGGAACAGTATCAGTTAATTTTGTAACTGTTCACTGGAGAAGCACTAATTAACAAAATTAGTGTTGTTTTTTTTAATGCACATTTCAAGGTGGTTTTATTATATTTCTGTCATCCATAGTCACTACTGATACAAAAAACGATAAAACACTCACTGTTTTTTCACATATATCAAGTATTTTATATTTCAGAATTATTTCAGAAAAAATTGAATTATAACTCGTTTTCCGAAATTCAATTAGCCTTTCGAATTCATTTACAATAGAGGTGATCAATTCTATCTGACGTGACGAATACTACAGGCACCTCGCTCACCAAGGATTTGGATTTGCGCCATATTACGCACATTCCAGCTGCACATCTTGCTAATCGTACAACGCGACAAGCCACCAAACACCTACAATACCACCTTGATGGTTAGCAGTCCACCACAATGAGTTTACGTCGTCATTTTTTTTCGTCGTCATTTATTTCTAATTTAAAGGTCAGCAACGCTCTTGTTACTCCTCTGATATTGTGGTGGGGAATCTGTCGGCGGTGATTATTTACCATCCCGTGAGCCGCTTGCTCGTTTACCTCCCTCTCTTAAAAAAACTTAGCGCTGCTTTGAAATTACACAACTGAGAAGAGTTTTATTTTCAAACTTATTTTGTTTTTAAATTAATTAAAGTGGTTCAATCGTCATATAGTCTATTCCGGTTACAGGTATGACAAAAGGTAATCAAACGAATTAAAAATATAAAAAATTTCTTTTTTTCCCTAATTTTTATGCACAGTTCTTTTTTATCAGAGACTTGTGTTTGATATATTTTTTAATATTCTAGAAGTATTTTTTAACATCTTATGATTGGAACGAATGTTCTAGAATGTGAGATTTTAAATAAAGTCGATGGCTTATCATATATCTCTATATCTCTTCGTCTCGATGTCAATTTTCCAACTGGCTTTTATTTTTAAAGTAACCTGTAATATTTGACGTGGTAGAGCATAACATCCTTGCACAGCATTTGCTGCACTTCTACGGCCACGCTCGTCCTAGGAAGTCCGCTGCTTTTAATAAAATCGTAATAAAATAAAGTATGCATGATTTTTGGGGATGCCGGATGGCCATGTCTAATTTTTTCTTTTGCCACTCTTTTTCCACGTCCTTAGCCCCATCATATCCAATAAATCTGTTTTATCAAAATTTTCCATTTTAAATCAAAATTCACAATTTGCACGACTGAGAGGTCGCTAAAGTTTCTTAACGCCCACATAACTTTTCTTGTTCATGGGGGCACAAAAAAACTAAAGCACTTTTCTTTGTTTCTTTGATCCATTCAGTTCCAATTAAGTCTTTCTTGTTTTAAAGCCTGAAATATAATGTAAATATGCAGAAGGGAAAAGTTATTCTTTTGAATCATTATAATTTAGCGGTTTTTAGAGAATAGTAGTAGTAGTAGAGTTG
>JAOCPS010762398.1:0-10338 GCA_025505425.1 Graphium colonna
AATAAATAAAAAATGATTTTTTTGAAAATTTTACAGGACGTTTTGAAGAATGCTGTATCAAAGAAATAAAGAATTTTTGAAATTGGGTCATAAATGACGGATACATACGCAAAAATATATTTACTATACATACAATTAAAAGAAAAACTACTGAACCGGTTTTACTGAAAATGGTATAATTATTAATTTATGGGATTATTTCTGAAGAATGCATGAGACAAAAAAAGTATTTATAAAACCGATTCATAAAGCGTACATAAAAAATATATATAAACATTCGAATTTAGATTTGAACGTGATTTTCGTTGAACAACATATATTTATTTGTCTGAATTGGGTAAATGCTTCTTCGTTAGTTCAGTAGACAGTTGCATGGCAGTTGGACGTTTTGTTATTGCAACACTGAGAAAACTTTTAGACGACATTGTTTTGTGCTGTTGACATCTTCAATTTAAGCTTAGTTATCTTCAAAGCGAATATTTAAACGAATTTATGTTGGATACACAGCCATATTATTGGTAGACATTCGAGCATATGTTCGACTTGTGTTGAAATATTTAAATCATGGGAAGCACATAATCTTATACAGGTGACTGATAGGTTTCCTTCAATATTATAAGACGTTAAATGTAGGTATCACATATAAAGAATAAATATATAATTTAACATTAATATTGATGTACCAATGAATAAACAAAATCTAAAATAAAAAAATATATTACGCAATTCATGTTCACCCTAGCGGACTCGGCGTGGCCGGAGTGGTGGGGAGATCGATGAACTTCATTATTTTATTGGAAAATTTCGGCTTAAACTATGCCCCCAATTTTATTACATAAATGTGATGGTAATCGAGTACCGAATGCTCTACTTCAATATCGGTGACTAATCAGCCTGTATATCAAAATGGAGTGCTGTTCGTTAGTCTCGGTACAACCTAAAAATGGCTTAACCAACAAGTCATTTAAACACAGAGAAAACCTACTCTTTGTGTTTTAATATTATTTTGTGTATGAAAATCTTCTATGGCGTTGTTACGTGACGTTAAGTTTGACTTTTGGAACGCCGTTCCTTAACGCGGTTTACGAGCAGTGCGATTTTGTAGACAGCATCACGTAACGAAATGCCGTATGGTGTGTGTGTATGTGTGTATCGTGCCAACTGCAAGCAAATGAGCACACGAGAAAGCGAGTGCGAAGCCGGGTGCGCAACTCTCTCTTTCTTTCTCTGTCCCTGTCTATCTCAACGCGGGGTTGTACAGACACGTGTAAATTTTGGATAAACGTATTTTTTTGATTCGATGGATATGTCATATATGAATATCTTATTAATGTAATTAAGTTTTTAAAAACCGTTGACGGGGGTCCCCCGACTGGATATTATTTTTCTTTTATGTTTCTATAACAACAAAACATTTTCATGCGGTCATAGAGAGAATAGGGCAATAGCTTGTATCTTTTAAATTTAAAGTCTGTGTCTTATACTGATGAATACTATATCCGTTCTATACCTTCGTGTAGGAGTGTTTAAAAATGGAAACATAACAAACAAACAGACCCACATATGCGTTAATGATATGTGTATATCCTTATACAAGAATGTCTTGGTGATAGAGCATAATATCTTTTCACAGCTTAAGCTGCATTTCAACGGCCGCGCTCGCCCGGGGAGGTACCACCGCCCTTTACAAAGTCGGCATTAAAGTTTGCATAACTTTTGGGGTTGCCGGATGGCCATTCCTACCCTTTTCTTTTCCTGCTCCTTTTCTCTCCAAATCCTAAACCCTGACCCAATATCGTTCAATAAACCCGTTCTATCCAATTTTCCAGATTGACAACGCACTCACAACTCTCCGGATGTTGTGTGTGTCTATGGACAACGGGATCACTTTAAGTGTACCGTTGGCTTGTTTGTCTTCGTTTCAATAAAAAAATATGTAATTACATATTTTTATCTAAACATTCAGTCTTCTAACATTCAAGTATGGCACAGATTCGCACACGCGACCGCATCCGCGCAATGCAAATCGATTCGTTCTCTTAAACCACGCGTCTGTGAAAATCGCCTCGTTGCGTCACCCACCACTTGTCCTACCCAACGATGCGTGTGCGCAACGGGTAGCGTAACAGTAATCAAGATAGAGACGCACTAGTTGGCCGCGTTTCAATTAGCGGCCGATAGATTTTGTTGTGATTGAGAAAAAAATATATATGAGCAAGTTATGGATATCTGGATGATCTAGCTTCAGTCGACTGCCTGCTAGCTGTAGATAATTGCTTAATAATGTTATGATATGCAGTTTGCTATATAAAACTTTAAGGACCAAAGTCTTATTTAATTTTTTATTTATAAACATAATTATTCTGTGACACATATGTCACTGAATCCCCCATAGCAGCTAGGCCAATTAGAATAGAATTTTATATTTTGGTGTTTCGGTGTTTTTAGTCTTGTATCGATAACCTTTTTTATGGCATGTTAACCTGATGGTAAGCGATCCCGTCGCCCATATACACGCAACATCCGAAGAGTCACGAGTGCGTTGTCGATCTGGGAAATTGGATAGAATAGGTTTACTGGAAAGGATGGGTCGGGATTTTGAGGTAAAAGAAGTTGGAAAAGAGAAGGGTAGACTTGGCCATCCGGCATCCCTAGAAGTCATGTATAGTTTATTTTATGCCGACTTTATAGAGGTCGGTGGTACTTCCCCGGGCGAGCGCGGCCGTAAAAGTGTAGCAAAAGCGGTGAAAAGATGTTATGCTCTACCACCTCAAACTTACAATTAGTTCTTATAGGTGGCGGTCGTATCGGTTGTCATAGTTTGGGCACAAGCGTTTGTTTATGTCAATATTACACATTTGTTGACATAAACGCTAGCGTTTTTAAGATTGCCCAGGTTTTGGATTTTTTATTTCTATGAAAAAGAAGACTACCGAGCAGACAGTTCACCTTATGGTAAGCGATCCCGACGCCCATAGACACAAGCAACAAACGGAAAGTCACGAGTACGTTCTCAACCTGGGAAATCTGATAGAATAGGTTTATTGGATAGGATGAGGTCGTGATTAAGGATTTGTATAGGATAGAAATGGGAAAATCAGACATGGCAATCCGGCATCCCCAAGAGTCCTGCATACTTTATTTTATGCCGACTTTATAAGGGGGGGTGGTACTTCTCCGGTCTAGCGCGACCGTAGAAGTGTAGCAAAAGCTGTGAAAAGATGATATGCCTTACTACCTAGGAAAAAAAAATCAAGTACTCTTTTTAAAACAAGACAAGAAATAAATTAGCAATTCCACTGTTTTCGTGTATTCCGCGTATAGTTGCATTTGTATTAATCCCAGACATTTTCTACAGATATTTTAAAAGAGCATTTGCTGAGTTTTTCGTCCACTTTTTTTCAACAGAATCTGCCTTCCTAACCAGAGGTAGCGACCTTCACTACCCTATATAGATACAAGCGTTTATGTGAATAGAAATATTTTGTATTTCATTGGCCGTCGTGGCCGAAATTTGGCAATCAAATCAAATCATTATTAATGTCATCTCGTGCAAATTTTCTGATTTTTCGTTTAGTTACTAACGTGTGAAATTGTTATTATACAAACTATATTTGTCCATCCCCAGTTCCGCCAACGCGAAGAAATGGGAGGTCGAACTGGCTACCCTCAAGAGCAACAACCTGCGTCTAACCGCTGCGCTACAGGAGAGCACCGCCAATGTCGACGAGTGGAAGCGGCAGCTGCATCAGTATAGGGAAGAGGTGGCTCGTGCGAGGCTCTACGCTGGGAAAGGTAGGCTTTTTAAGAGTGTCTTCTTATGCATAGCATCTTTTTACAGCTTTTGCTGCACCTCTACGGCCGCGCTCGCCCAGGCAAGTACCACCGCCCCTTATAAAGTCTGCATAAAATAAAGAATGCAAGACCTTTGGGGATGCCGGATGGCCATGTCTACTTTCTTTCCGTTCCTGTCCTATCCAAATCCTTAATCCTGATCTCATACTATCCAATAAACCTCTTCCATCCAATTTCCCAGGTTGATAGCGCACTCGCGACTCTCCGTATGTTTCGTGTGTCTGTGGGTGTCGGGATCGCTTACCATCAGGTGAACCGTCTGCTCGGTTGTCGTCATTTCGATTAAAAAAAACAGATACCTGGGGTCGACTCCTAATCCAACCAAACATTACCTGAATGTCAGCTTTTTACGCAAATAGACTGGCATCTGGCCTCCGCATCCGAAAGGAATAAATAGTTGTTCAAATATTTGAAGGCACAAGGCACCCTATACAAAATTGGCATAAAATAAAGTTTGCATGATTTTTGGTGATGCCGGATGGCCATGTCTCTTCTTTTCCAACTCCTTTTCCCTCAAAATCGTTAATCCCGACCCATCCTTTCCAATAAATTTATTCTATTCTATCCAATTTCCCAGGTTGACAGTGCACTCGTGACTCTCTGGATGTTGCGTGTATACATGAGCGATGGGATCGCTCACCATCAGGTGAACCGTCTGCTGTCATAGACACACGCGAAATTGGACAGTAATTAGATTTGGAAGGGAAGTGGCTGGGGAAAGAAAAGGGTAAACATGGTCTTCCGGCATCTCCAACAGTCATGCATACTTTATTTGATGCCGACTTTATAATGGCGGTGGGACGTCTCCGGGCGAGCGTGGCTGTAGAAGTGCAGCAAAAGCTGTGCAAAGATGTTCTGCTCTACCACCTCGAAATCGTCATCATATTTATGTAATAAAATTTGGAGCATATTTTCAACCAAGTTTTACAACAAATAAATGAATTATAGATATTTGGCGCAGTGCCTGATCAGCTGTACGCCCGACATAGGTCGTCGGTCCCTCGAGCGCTCTGTTTTTCGTTCACACCGGCCGCGGCGTGTCTCCTAGGCATGCGTTTCGTCATTATTAATTTAACTTTAGGTTGTGTTTGCTCAGTGGTAAACCAATATTTATTTTTCATTTACGATCCTCAAATATAAAGTCCGAGTATTGAAAGTAACACATCCTGTATAAAGCGAATAATAAAGCAATGCATTTAAACACTTTTCAGGTGGAGATGCGAACGAAGTGGAGCAACTGAGGCAGCGTGTGGCTCAACTTGAAGCGGAATTGGCTCAAAAAAACGAGGAATTGGCTCAAATCACCAAATCGAAGAAGAGCGAACAGGTATCTGCTTCATTTTTAGTTTTTTTTGGTTCAATTAAAAAAAAAATAGACGGTATAGATATGATTGTGATACTTGGTTTCAAACTCGTCTCAAACTCTACCTTTTATTCGGATTCTGTAAAATTGGCCTGAGACTACCTAATAAAATCTTTTTAGACTCAAAATCTGTTGTAATTGAGCTTTTGTATTTTCCATATAACAGAACAACCGATTATGTACCTTACTCACAAGACGCAGAGTTGAAATTGATTAATCAGAAAAAAAAATTTGTACGAATAATAGTATTATAGTCAATTTTAAACCGTATCCCCAGGACGCAGAGGCGAAATTGGCTCAAAGTCAACTCGAACTGGCTCTAGCAGCTCAAGATGGGCAGAGGCAGGTGATACAGGCGCTCAACGATCAGCTGGCGAGGCAGCTGGAGGAGTTGGTGAGATTATTATGATATTTCTTTTTTTTATGGTAAGGAAGAGAAACGAGCAGACGGTTCATCCGATGGTAAGCGATGCAGTCGCCCATAGACACTTGCAACATCCGGAGAGTTGCAAGGGCGTTGTCAATCTAGGAAATTGGATAGAACAGGTTTATTGGATAGGATGGGTCGGGATTAAGGATTTGGAGTAGACAGGAGTGGGAAAAGGAAAGGGTAGACATGGCATGACATACTTTATTTTATACCGACTTTGTAAAAACCAGTGGTTCTTTCCCGGGTGAGCGCGGCTGTAGAAGTGCAGCAAAAGCTGTGAAAAGATGTTATGTAGATTGGTGATCTCTGTGATTGTGACTGTGTAAACAGGATCACTGTTGAGTCGAGTCATTTAGAATATTAGAGCACTTTATATGTGGGATTCATATATGAAGAAAAAAAGTAATATTAAAAATAAATATTAATTTTACACTGATTAAACTTAATCAAAAATTGAATAATAAATGATAAAACGCATGGGCCTCTTAGCGGATTCGGAGCAGGGGTCAGTCTAGGAATACCTGATACTAGCGGACACGTCCACGTGTCGCTGTGGCTAAGGTCTACGTTAAATTCTATTAAAGTAAAATGTTCAATGAGGTTAAATAATTATTTACGAATTAAGAAGGGGGTACGTCATAGCAGATATAAAATTCTACCGGATTAATATTTGAACATGGGGTGAAAATTGAAAACGATTAATTAATTTTTTGCTTATCTGCTCCGCTCATTGTTGAAGTTAGATTTTTGTGGGCGCACTTGATTGAAAATAATAATTTAAACTGTTAAAATAAATATAGATTAATATAAATACAATTTCATTGTGCATCTTATTAAAAAGAGAAAGAAAAAGTCTTAAAAATTATTTCTAATCATTTCACAACTTTTGCCGTTCTTATATGGTCGGGCTCGCCCGGGAAAGTACACCCCCCCCCCCCCTGCCAATCAAAGTCTGCATAAAATAAAGTTCGCATGACTTTCTAGTTAGCCGGATGGCCTTCCTTTTGTGAGGGGCAGTACTTCTCCGGATAAGCCTAGCCCAAAGAGGGTATGAAATCATATCATGTTTTTTGCGTTGACAGCTTTCGATATTGGATAGATTAGATTATTGAGAGGGTGGAAAACGAATTTAGAATTAGAACTGGAACCATCTAAACGTTGGCAGGATGACTATATTGTCTTGATTCTGCATGAAGATGCATAGTGTATTCTTCCCCCCGGAAGAGTTAGTACACTTTAGTGTACGGGACATAATTTGTAATTAAGTCCTTTTGCATTTCTTGTAAAGTACATTTTATGGTCACATTTTCTGTTGGTCCATCGTAGTTTCTATCGTTTTGAATGCAGGGAAAAAATATAAAGTCTACAAAGTTGCTTAAAGTTTATTTGCACCATTTCTTTTTTTATTCTTAATATGTTTACATTTCCCATTACGCAATCTATTCTATCCAAGGTTTACTGCAATGCACCTTCAATTATGCGATCGTTTTCGACACCCAAGGGCAACGGTTATCATTTAACATTAAGGATTTTTTTTAAATTAAACAACTTTACGGATTTTATCGCGGTTTAATTTTAAATTTTATCACCAGACGTTTTGAGCCCTTTGATAGGCCAAAAATCCTCGCAAAAGAACACCGCTTCCTGCCAAGGATGATTCGTGAGGCTATACAATAAGGAAGAGTCAATAGGAAAGATGGTTGGATTCTACCATCTACTTGGGTTTCTTGCTCCCATAATTAATAAAATAAACTCAAGAAATAAGCACAACACTGCAAGACCTAATAAATATACAATTAGTAGTTACTGCGTAGATCGGACTAAAAATTAATATTCAAGCTGACGGTATGCAGGATCCTACCCGTGACCATCAACGATGTAAAGGGTTCGAAACGTCGGTGATAAAATTAAAAATTAAACCGCGATAAATTGCGTAAAGTTGTTTAATTTAAAAATAGTTATAATAATATTTATCATAAACGACTTCACAAATATGAACACTGTCAGTTTGTTAAAATTTGAGAAAAAATATTGTTATTTAAAAAAGCAAATTTTATTAGTTATTTTAAATTTTTGCCTGTCTATGTATGTATGATATTTGAAGAAGATGTCACCACCGGTTGTGTTTAAAGTGAATACATTGGACTTAGGAACTAATCACTTATGAGTTATATGACAAATTATACACTTTCCTAAAAGCAATTCAATGTGTGGTACTTTCTCCTTCTTACTTTGAGTTTTTTTATTAGTTGAATATTTCCACTAGTTAACTTTTACTTTTTTAGAGTTTTACCATTTTGAAATAATCATTATTGATCTTACCAGGAATCATGGATTCAAGCTGTAGCCTGAACTCGTGATTCCTGGTAAGACCAAGTAGTCTGTAGACAAAACTAAAAACAAATTTAGACTTTGCTTTTACATTTTGTTCTGCGTGAATACATACAATATAAGAACAAATCCAAAACTTCGTAAAGATTTTTCCTAACGTTAGAATTTGTATACAGCTTACAATATGCGTTCCTCTCTCATTTTATACATAAACAAGAACTCGCATAAAGCAAAGAAGTACTTTAAATTTACCGAGCACTTCAAGTAAGAAGTCTCGATCTTAAAAAAAAGGCATTTAAACAGAAAGGAGATGAAACAATTAGAACTAAGTAAGTAAAAGTAACGGGAAACTTTTGTTTTAGAGACTTACGTGAATATTGGAACGCGAATGTTTTTTTGCGGTTTCCAGTTCGTACTGGGTCACAATTTTGATTTTGAGACTTACCCGAATATTTGACATTTTTAAATTAAACAACTTTACGGATTTTATCGCAATTTATTTTTAAATTTTATCACCCGACATTTTGAACCCTTCACAGCGTTCATGGTCACGGGTGGGACTAAGATGTTTGATGTCCTGGTGCCACTTGTTAATCCTGCATACCGACAGCTTGAGTATTAATTTTTAGTCCGATCTACGCAGTAACTACTAATTGTAACTTTAGGTCTTGCAGTATTGTGCTTATATCTTGAGTTTATTTTTTTACAATGGGATCCCGAGTAAATTTTATTTAAATAAAATATTAAAATAAGATCTGAAGACGAAGTGCGTAAGATACGTTACAAGTTAAATTTCTTGAAGAGATGGCGAGACCACGATCTCATTCCCACTTGTGTCAAAATTTCTCCAAAGATGGATATTCTGGGAAGCGCTGAGATCGTAAAACAGGCGAGTATTAAATTGTTAAAATGCATGATATGGCAAAACCGAGCCGATCTATGCGTCATCAATTCAGCCATAGACGAATTATCCAGTCAACTTAAATGAATCCTAATGGCATTCGATATCAATATTTGCACGGATAACTTAAACAAGCGCGAAACTACTAAATATAATAAATGCAAAAATAAAAATAATAAATAAAAAAATATTAAATCTTTTAAAAATCTTTCCAAAAAATCACATGACAAACAGCAGTCTCAACGCAATTTCGGAGTACGCCCGTTGAATAAAGACAATGATAATAGAATTCGCGTTGTCTATAATTTGTCAAAACAAACGCTGGATGATTCTATAATGAATGTTTTTATCAAGAGGGTTAAATTACGTGATAAGTCCGAAAAATACCCCGTATGAAGAAATTATCTATAAAGCAATACTCATATTATACTGCATTAATAACCCTACTGCTACGTGATATACATATATTAAAAACTTATCAGCTTATGGCCTAAGTTGGTTGTGTTTAAGAAATCTTTAACTTTAACTTTCCCCGTTACTTTTTTAATTAAAAAACCTAACAGATGTTATCGTGGTTTATTTTTAAATTTTATCACCCGACGTTTCGAACCCATTATAGCGTTCATGATTAAGGTTAGGACTGAGATGTTTGATATCCTGTTGTCACTTGTTAAACCTGCATACCGTCAGCTTGAATATTAATTTTTAATCCGACCTATGCAGTGACTACTAATTGTATCTTTAGGTCTTGCAGTGTTGTGCTTATTTCCTGAGTTTATTTTATTTATAATGGAATCCCAAGCACATGATAGCAATCAACTTTCTTCTGTATTGAAATTTGGATGTTTTGTAATTCAATAGCCTCACGAATCTATGCGTCATCAATTCAGTCATAGACGAATCATGCAGTCAAATAAAATTAATCTTTACAGCATTGAATTTCAATAATTGCATGGATAAATTAAACAAGCGCGAAACTACTAAATATTTAGTAACTTCATAAATGAAAATATTGAAAAAAATATTGCCCCAAATCTCCAAAATTGTATGGGTAACCAAACACAAACCAAATACTCCATTGCATCCTATTGTAAGCCAGATCGTCTCAACAACTTATAGACTAGCTCAACACATTGTCACAATACTCACAACATTGAGGGGGCATAATTAAGCTTACACTAAAGATTCATACCATTCATTACTTGGTCACAATACTTACTCCATTAAGAGGACACACATTTGCTTACACAATATACTCATACCATTTTGTCAGTGAGATAAATCACTTATGCCTCACTGATAATGAAACTATGGTCAGTTTTGATATTCAGTCTTTGTTTACACAGTTTCCTTTAAAATATTGTGTATCAATTGTAACTATAAAGCTAAATGAGAAAAACATGCCTTCAGAATATGCATTACTTCTTAAACATTGCCTTACATCTGGCTATTTCTTAT
>JAOCPS010762509.1:0-10337 GCA_025505425.1 Graphium colonna
CGTTGTTTGTTTTTGCGCCTGATAATAAAACAAAAAATGTCGTGTATCACAAGGTACTTAAATGAAGAGCAACCTATACACTAAAATACAGAAATATTTATGAATGATTAATATAGGTATTTAATTATTTTTGTATTTTTTCCAATTAAAAAAAAACTGCTTATCTATTGCCATTAAGACGGAACAAAGTTCGCCGGGTCAGCTAGTTAAAAGATAATAATCACGATCGACAATTATTGTAGGAGTGACCAGGAGTTGTGTCTGTGCCTGCGTGTTAGTCATATGTAATAACAAAAAATCCATTAAGTTTGGGCATTGCTTGGTTACGTCAATTGCGTGAATAATTATGGAACAAGAATAATCGATCTCGAAATGAGGGTTGATTCCAAAAAAAAGGTGAATTTTGACATTGAAGCTTTCTGAAATAAACGAGATAAGCACTGTGTATACCACTGTAATATTTTAACTTAATAGGTATATTTGATTAACAAGCCGTGCGTTAATATACTTGTGTGTAAATTATTGCGTATTTATTTTGTTTACGAGGCAAATATATTACAGGTGAATTGTTACGAAACTATAAGAGCTGGTTTCATGAAAGGTTTGAGGAATATGGAATCTGTGTCGGCGAAATTTAAGTGCTTTAATTTAAACAAATCGTTTAAATTAGAGCACTAAAATTTACAGGTTCGGCGAGTGAAATGTTGTTGAAGTGAAGTAAGTGAACGCTTGAAATATAAATCTTTGTAAAAATAAAATGTTTCAAATACCATTCTAAAGTTACATATGTGTTTACGTGTAAGTTTTGCAACAAAGTAAGTCATTGATTAAGTACGGCGTAATAACAGTAATACGTTCGGTGAAATGACATTGTATAAAACAGGGATTAGTTTATGTATCTAACGCACTTTAGTCGTTAATAATTATAGCATTATAACTACATATATGGGATTCCAGGGAATGTCCTAATATCGATGTACTTGATTTTTTTGTATATCCACAGCTATTATAAAATTATTTTTCTGTCAACAGAAACTGACCTGTTACGTTTTAAGAAGTATAAGCAGTCACTAAATTATTTGTTTCAAATATTGTTATTCTACCGAAAGGGTTATAAACTTTATTATGCTAATGTTCTGTTCGATTGTTATTACTGTTATTACTACTATTAAAAACTGTTTAATTACTCGATAAACAAATGCGTCTGTAGCTTAGTAGTGTAGGCCCTCGCCGTGTGGTCCGTATGCACCTTAGGTAATACGAGTGATCGGGCTAGGTAATTTTTAAAATAACTTAGCCTAAGATTTTTACTTGTAAATGATTTTAATCGATAGAAAATATTTATATATGGGATACGTGTAATCTGGGGCACCCCGACTCCATGTGGTCTACTCTCTGTGGACTCGACTAGTCTACCCTACCCCTAGAGTGCAATTTAAAAACGCGGAGCCAGAAGATCGCGATCGGTCCTGAGTACTAGTGGAGTGAAGGGGCGACGATCGGGTGTTCTGGCGGAGCACACTTAACAATAGTAGATTATTTAGAAAATTTGATTATTAATAAAAAACTCTGTTGACATTTGATAAAATTTAGCCAAATGTATAGGAAATGCTTGGGTTATGGGGAAAAAATATAAAGTTTGTAATTCCTATCGAGATCACCAGATTTACGAACTTAGTTTTTTTTCTCGAAAACTACTTTCGTTAATTCGTTCTGAAGTTCGTTAACTGTTTCTTATAAATTGCTAAATTGAACTAGCAGCAGATGTCAAGGATGTAACAAATTACACTTTAAAATATAACAATGTCTTTTAACAAGCATTAACTTTATTTATATTAGAGCTCTTTATACGTTAGAAAATAAGTAATTATAATTATAAATAAAGTTTTTATATTTTATTATATTGTAGACTTATTTATTTTACTTCTTCCTGATATAATACTGTTTCTCTAAATACATGCTTAAATCACCTGAGTTTATGCTAAGGTTTAAAAAGCTATTATTATGACTAATAATAGCGGAAATAGCTAATTCAAATTAATATATAATAATATTGTTTGAAATATTATTATTTTATCCCTTTATGCAAATTTTAAGTTGAAATAAATTATTTTAATGATATATTTTTTCCACATTTGTCTGATGTAACAAGGCGAATTGTTTAAAAGTTTCATGAAAAACAAGTTTTTAATAGATATTTTAGTTGTTATTTATTGTGTACTATCACAGTGTCGAGTATGCATATTAATTCCGCGTCTCCACTTTTGTTTTTTGAATCTTTCGTTATTTTCTAGTTTATTCAAGTTTTCTTTAGTATTATAGTTCCTTAGTTTATTATTAATCGTTCTATATATTTTTTTATTTGTGTTTCTTGCTAATGCTGTTTTTTAATATTTCATAATGGCCGACAATAGCGGACCTTCTAGTTCTAATATTAGTGTATGCAATATTTGTAAGATACAATCAGCAACATTTTATATTTTATTAATCTACTGCTATACACAACATGACAAGTGTTTTCTTTTGAACTTTTTAGTAAACCATGGTGTGGTAAAAAGAGAACGCAACTTTGAAAAGTGCGGGGCAGCGTGTGAAATACATTTACGTTCGCACCTTTTTAAGTGCCACAAAATGTGTTCGCATTCAAAAGAAAAGAAAGCGAAGTGCAACTTTAAGGCATCAATTTTTAAAATCATATATGTTAGCAAAGTGCATGATGTTAATATAATGTGCCATTTCATTTATCTGGAAGTGTGCGGCCGCAGTAGTACATTAATCGACGATCTAGAAATTGTGACAACCTCTTACACTGATTGGTCGTGGTACGCCAGGGAGGTAATGATTGACCATATGATTAGGAGATCCTACCCGATTGTCGGCCCGAATATCGTCGTGGAGATTGACGAAGCTAAATTTGCTCGCCTGAAGAAAAGGAGGCGAATGATAGAAGGCCAGTGGGGGTGGTGTTTAGCGAGGAAACCGCAGGAATCAATTTTTTATCCTGGTGCCAAAGCGTGATGCAAAAATGATTATCGACGTTTTAAAGCAGTATGTGGCACCGGGGTCTATAATTCATAGTGATTGTTGGAAAACCTATGACAAAATTGACAGAAAGGGCTTCCAACACTACACTGTGAATCATAGTGTGAATTTCTCCGACCCCGCCACAAGCGCTCACACTAAAAATATCGAGCCTACGCACAAATGTGCCGCAATATGGCACATTTATTCGGATATATTACCGAGGCTCGTTTAAGAACGATGTATAATAGGGCCGAGCGCTTTCACCACTACTGGAAAGCGGCGGCCATTCTTTACCCACCTCTGGGGTAAATCGTGAGTAATTTGTTTATATTATTTTTTAAACTGTTATTTCAAAATTTATGAAACATTAAGCTTTTATTGACGTTGGCTAAATCGTTTTCTTTTGCCATGTTGGCAATACGTCAAAATCAGTGTCAATATGGCCGAATTTAACGAATTTACATATTTATAATTTTTTTTTGCATTTTTATTATATCTTTTCCGCCATATTTTGGATTACAAGTATCTCATAAATAAACATTCTCTATCGATTCCAATTATTTGCGAGTAAAACCTCGGGATGTAATATTGAAGGAAGAAAGAGTGCACTTGTGTTTGTACAAATGTTTGTGCACTATAATATCTCCTGCGTGGTTTGCTTATCTGAATGTTTGATTACATTACTAAACTACGGTAGACTTCGTTGTTACATTAATGCCGCAGCATACATAAATGAGCCTTCCTTGATTTCTTGTTCAGAAGTGATAATTAACCATTAATATTGGCCCTTTGTATGTAATGCCCCATTTAAGTAGTGTTGTGCATGCAGTCTACCATCCAAATCGTTTCTTACTAAGAAAAATCTTAAACCGTTGTATATGGACACCTGATCGATATACAAATAAAAAAATAAAGGCTTTGAAATTGATAAATATGTTTATTTTATAAAAGTGAATTTTTTTTACTGCTTGAGGGGATTTAAATAATTATGTGTTGTACTCGTAATATTATACAAGTTGTTTTCCCTCTGCATCAACCACAGAAAAATGTTTGTAGTTGTTATCACAGATTTCTATAAGGCAACCGTAAGATTTTCATCCATAAAATATTTTTTTTTTTGCTTAACTCATGGGTTATTTTAATTGGTTTCTACATATACATATCTGAAACTCGTAACCGATTTACACAAGAAAAAATAGTTAAATTTAGTGACATTACTCATTCTTTTATATTATCGAGATTAACAATCTTTTCATTGTTATTCACAGATAAAAGACAGTCAGGTGAGACCGAGCGATTTTAATGATGAATATAGAAGTGTTCATTGCTCAAATATGTAAGCGACAAGGAGCATTTGGATACATATCTGTATCAGAATATCTAACATTACGCAGAATGTTAAAGGTGTAATATTGATTATCGCTCTCTGTGTTAAGAAGTCATCTTGATATAAAGTTTGTCTTACATTACTCTTTAATTAGCTTTTGGATTAAAAACTCTTAATGTTGTTGAAGGCTAATTAATTGATCTAGTGTTGCATTTCATTTAACCACCTAGGCTACAGAACTATGATGATTCCTTGAATGAAACGGTAGTGCCAAGAGCATTTCTGTTTTTGAATGTGTGTTTATGATACTCTTTACGATTCAGTGACTTCTTATGAAGTGATTTATATTATGAAACTACAGGATATTGTTGGACCTTGTAAAAGAAATAGCCATTGCCAGAAAGAAAATGAGCAGGCCGTGCTCTGAATGTTCATGTGTGATGCAATCGAAAATAATGAAATTTACTATGAAACCAATGTAGCCGACATCATAAGAGGAATTTTCGAACTCAAATAGCCATGGACTACGTCGTTCACCTGGACTGACACCCACTGAAGGGCAGTTGGTTATTGAATGATGCCTATTGTATGAGTGGTTCTGCATTTTTGATAGTGTCACTCGAACTTTTAAATGTTATTCCGTTTACAGTTTATCCACTGATGCATGTAAGATGAAGGCAGGCGTTTGCTTTGCTAGATGGAGCATGCTGCCGGTGCGGTTCAGTGGTTGCTATTAGGAAGTAGCAAGTGAAGCAGATGGAAACTTATATATGTTATGTTATATTTCACGTTGACATTGAGATGTGTTCTGTTTCATGACAGATGGAAATTTATCCAAGTTATGTTATATTTCACGTTGACATTGAGATGTAATCTGTGTCACGGCAGATGGAAATTTATCCATGTCATGTAATATTTCACATTGACATTAAGAAGCGTTCTTTGTCACGGCAGATGGATATTTATCCATGTTATCTTATATTTCACGTTGACATTGAGTTGTGTTCTGTGTCACGGCAGATGAAAATTTATTGATGTTATGATTTATTTCACGTTGGTATCGAGATTTGATTCTTTACCACGGCAGATGAAATATTTTATTGGGTACATATCCATATCCACGTTGACATCAAAATATGTGTAATGGCAGCTGTATGTTTGTTGATACGATAAGGGCCCTCTTGAGAAAGACTTAATAGTGTAAGTGTCATTACAATGAGAACTGCAGAGTTTTAATTCTGACTTAAAAACTGCGCCTACTTCGGTTCATTGTTTCAAGTATTAATGTAAGTCAATCACGTGTTTCCAGCGGAATTAGGTGACACAGATGGATGATTGGCCATCACGTTTCGTTTATACGTACCCACCCCGAGACTAGTTGACATTGCGATCGAGGACGACCGCCCCTCAGGAGAGGCCGTGTTACAACATGAGCGATAAATTCGTCATCAGTGGGTGAAGCTTAGGTTCACGAGATAAGATGTTGTGGTGGGGGAAAAGCGGACTGCAGTGCTAGCGAGAGCTATGAGGATTTCACTTTTTGCATGGGCACTTGGTTGACGTAGAACTATTAGAATTATGCAGTATCTTTAATAATTTGAAGTCGGGAAATAAATTAAGTTCGGTGTGCATATAGTTTCTTAATAAGTGGTGTGCATATAGGTCCGTTACACTTGTTATATTGACTATGATCTAAACAAAAAATAAAAATTGTTGATTATCTCATAATAAGATAGAAGCAATATGTAATTTTTTTTAAAGTACAATAATGGTTAAAATACAAAAAACCGACAATGAGTTCATGTCAAATATTTTTCGCTCCGATCAGTAAGATGATGTAAATCTAGACCTTAGTTGTCATTTTCGTATAAAGGTGCTTTTCTGAAACCTTTAATGTGTTTGTCCATCCCATAATATTTTAATTCTATTTTCTTAGTCTGTGCAAATACATGGAACCTTGCGAATGTTATTGGTGTCCATGGACCGCAAAATGTCTTAAAACCTGGTATATACCGTATCAATTGCGCTTTCTCTTGAAAACTCTTATATTTACAAAATACCAATTTTTCAAATAAATAATCTTTTTGTCATTATCAAGAATAAATATTGTTACTCTTTTATACGATAATAAATATTTAGTCAATTTTTTTTATTTATAAATGATCACTCCTAAATAATCGCCTGCCTACTAATTGGTTTTAACACGTCATTATTAAATAGAAAGTTATGTAACCAGCAATTTTATATAAACATTTTCGCATATCATCAGTTTTAAATTTTTTTGATATAATATCAATTAATAACAGATTCAAGAATTTGCTGATAAATATAGAAAACGCATTTTTACACTTAGTAAAAATGTTTTCTATATTTTTCACATATTAACATCGTTGTGTATTATCTATAATTATCAGTTTAGAGTAATAAAATGGTAAGGAGTGTCAATTTTCGCGCAAGTGATAAATTTGAGTTGCTACATAAATAATTTCATACCCCTACTCTACAGAAACCTAAAATATTTTTTAAAACAAAAAAAATACAATATTTGAACTAGTTTAGAATATACATCTGTAACCAGCAGTTAAGTTGATCTACTGAAAACACATTTTTTGTATTCATGTATATATATTTTACGATAGCTTTCAAACCAGTTCGTCAATTTATTAGGCATCAAATTAGGTTTATGATAAATTTCACAATTAACACTAGTGAAAACTTAATAATATTAAATATCATTCTCGGAGAAAAAAGGGAATGGGGAATTAAATTCGTTTAATAGTGGGAAGCTACTGAAATAACTAGAGACAAATCATATATTATAATTCGTGCCTACGCATTAGAGTAGTAAACTAATTACACCCTGGGTCAGAAAGACTTATATTTTTTATCTGTTATACAAGCATATTTTCATTGATACAATAGTAAATATATTTCATAGTATATGCCCCGTGTACTTATACTCGGAGGATGTCAGTAAAGTTTAAAGTATCTACTTTTACAACAGGTTGCGTCGTTATCAGACATTTGTCTGATTTAGTGCAACTACTGTTTTCTGCATCGTCTCGGTTTGGACAGATCAACGCTTTTGAACTAAGCTGTAAGCTAATGTAAAATGAATGGCATCCCGAAAACAGGAGAGGTTTGCTTACATTTTCGAATACGTGTCACAACCGAGATAATTGTTTTCGCATATAATTTTAAAAAACAGGTGCTTTATTAAAAAAGAAAGTGGGGTGTGCTTCTATACCATATATTTTTTGGTAATTTTAATTTAAAAATATACCATTGTTCTTATTTTTTGACAGGTTATGCGGCCACTACGGTCATTTTTTCTTTTAGATAAAAAACTTTTAAAATAGTTACATAGATAAAAAATAAAAACATTAGAATCGAGAATCTCCTAATTACTTAAAGTACATTTAATATGTCAGTTTTAAAGTTATTTACTTTTGGTAAGTATAAAATCCGGATGGCCGGTAAAAATATAATACGGTTACCTTATTTACGTATCGTAATTTCTGGATACAGACGCTATAAATGAGTTCGTAGGTAAATATAAAAAGTACGCATTATTTATTCGTCGGAAATGACGGTGAAATTGCGCATTTATGAACTGCCAACCATCAAGGTGGCATCGATGGTGTTTGAAGGTTTGTCTCATCGTTCTATGAGCAAACGTAGCAGCAAGTATCAATCCGAACAATTCCTAGGGAACATTCTCCGTAGTAAATACGGTAGAAGATTCAAAGAAACGCAACGTACCTTCGCAGAGCCAAATTATCAAGCCGATTGGAAAGAGTTTGGTCGTCAACAATTCAAGAGGCTCGACGTAAAATGCGGCCAAATCAAAGAAGCTGATATTGAGGTACTTAAGCCTGTAGATGAGAACATTATCCATTAGTGGCCAAACTTGCACTTTATATAGCTGGATAAGGTTAGACAGCTATAAGTACTGCCTCACTCTACTGGGGTCGCCAATATTTTTTAATGTTAACTTTGTCTTCCTTCCAAATGACCGTAGAAATGGGAGTCACTTGATAGGTCAACACCAAGAATTAAGATCAATAGTGTTGCCAGGAAAGTGTCTACGAATTAAGGAGACACGAGAAAGTGTTTCTTTTTAGAGGTGAACATTCAAACTTGTGTCTTTTGTGAATTTAATTGGACTAAATTTAGTCAACCCCAATCCGAGATTATAGACGCACGTTTCTTCCAGCACTCATCGATGCGGTCAACATCAACGCGTCAACAGTACTCTCATCGTCTTAGCATTTAATGTTATTGATTGGCAACAGGTCATTTATATGCAGAAGAACCAGTGTGCGAGATAGATTAAGATTCACAGGCATAGCTTTAAAGCATGCCACGGCGACAATGACATTAGAGTTTGAATCTGTAGGGAAGCTGGTAATCCATTTGCATAATTTTTCTGGTAGACCTTAGAATGAGATCTTGGAAAGAAATGCACCGTACCATATCCTATCAAAGACTTTCACAAAATCAAACTGACAAAGAAATAATGCACAGAAGTTTCTATTTTGCGGTAAAGATTGTAACGATGGTGTACAGAAATTTCATCGAACAGACTTGGCGAGAGACCAAGACACAGAGACGTCTGAAAGTAGGCGAATTAGTTTATTGACAATTCGGCAAATGTAATTCGACTTTGCTGCTACACGAACTCTTTTGATGGACCTGGAGGCAAAATTGTATGTTTTTTTTTTCAGAGCACTGATCTTTACATCGCGAGACACCACCACCGTGGACTAGGCTCGATAACATTCTTGCTTGAGGCGAGAGTATTCCTTATGGGAGTGACTGAACCAGCATTTTAAGTTACCGCCAATTCGGATGACATAGTTTCATACCCTGAAGCACCCGAAAATCACTAAGAAGAGTTAGTGGAGACTATCTGCTACAGAACGGAATCTATAGCCATTTGGACGTAGTAGGACGTAGTAGTCGTCAATAAATTGGTCTGTTTCTGCATCACTACTACGGGACCTATACGGGCACACGTAGATGCGAGGTTGGTAGTAGCAATTAATGCGCAGCAATTGTCCATGTTCGACAAGTCCCTACCCTCAAGCCCGCCAAGATGTTGGAAACAGATATCCTCGCTGGCGTACGCACTCACTCTAGCCTGGGGCATTTGCCCGTCAATACCTCGTTTTGATAAAAAAGGCTGCTACTTTACTTAACTTTATACAATGTGCTTGAGCATTATTTTACATTTATTAATGTGTACCATTGCCTTGGTCAATTTGATTTCGTGATTGCACTTTTAAGTTCTAATTTACCAACCACTTAAGGAAAAGACTGTTACGAAACCTACTTATCTAATATTCAAATTTGGCTAATCTCCTATTAACGTACTAAGAATAAGTTTTAGAGAAAAAATCTCATTTTTCTTATGGAGTGTTCCGATAATTGTTTCATCATATAATTGTTTGAAATACACTTTATGATTGAACATTTCATCACTCTTTACATAACTCTTTTTTTGAATAGTTGTTTATTTTAATATCGGGGTAAGAGTTCAATTTAGTTTTAAGTAGACGGTTCAATTGAGTGCAATCAAGTATTTTCATCTCTTTAAATCGCAAGTTTCCGAGATAATCTCGAATTTCATCTGGATACGAGCATAGTAGTAGTTTTTTGAGGGTAGGTGTTTGACAATAAACATCTGATTTTAATCTCCCCTTTTAATTAATTGTTTTAAAAGGTATTTATTGATATTAAATAAATTACAAATTTTAAAATTAGTTAATATTTATTGTTAACTAAAGATAAAAGTAACAGTTTTTAAAACTATCAGTTTTACTATATTTCTTAACTACAAATACACCATCCCTCCATAACCTCACTTTTTCTAAAATAAACAATCACAGTAGATTATAACAAGTTCTAATAATATAACAATAATGGTTTTCCATTTATACTTTTACAGCTGATGTAGACAACTTTCAAAAGAAGTTTTAACTGA
>JAOCPS010762619.1:0-10337 GCA_025505425.1 Graphium colonna
ACCATGCCGCGAGGAGTAGGGTTATTTGATTATTGTAGTTAGATTAGTTATATTGCTTTGTAAATATTTTTGTTGTGTATGTGTGTACATTTTAAGATATGAAGGAAAGAAATAGTCAACTAGATTTAATTAATCGTTTAGAATTAGGAGGTTGGAGTACAAACTGTCACTTATAAATCAAAATATTTAACAATATGTTCATACTTATTTACAAGAAAAATAAACAAACAATTTTAATTTCTTTCCGAATCTGTAATTTGTTAATTTATTTCTCATATTCTTCAACTTACATTGACGTAATTCTCAGTTTGTTACATAGGTAACGTTACAAAATGAACGATTTTTATCAGTAATAATTGAAATCGGGAATGCCATTGAATTACAAAACTTCACGGCATATATTAGACTTATAAATTTGGTATTACAGACTAGGACTAACACGTATCAAGCCATCTGGTCAAGCGAGTCACGCTTACATTGCCCAAGTGCAGACCTCTGAATAAATAATAGATGTGCATACAGGACACAGCTGTTGTATGTATGTCAGTATGTATTAGCTTTAAATCCAACATTTGATTAGGGCATACAGGCTTTTAAAGTTTCTACGTCTAAATCGAATACAATTTTTGAATTTTAAATATCGGGACAGACACTATTAAAACTTAAGTAGCAATTCGTTACTTGCAGCGTACAATAAAGTTTGACTGTCAAAGTTGCTTACCGGTAATTCCTATCCACATCTGTTACAACTTCTTTCCCTTGCTATTGATAAATAGAATATAGACCCTTATTTATCATATTTCTAATCATATAGAGCAATAGAATGCATATACGAATTCAACATTTTAAATTTAAAATATCTTTATTCACATGAAACGTAAATTGTTCTTCATTTCAAATGTATATTTACATATATAGTTAATCTATCGCCAACTCGCATGTTATAAGCATGCTGCTGAGAAGTGTGGGCAAGAAACTCAGCACTTGCTCTTTTAAAATAATATTTCTTATAAAATATACTATACAATAGTTCATTTTTGCCTGTTTAATAATCATATTAATACTAAAAATAATATTATTCCTGTACACGCAAATCATCAAAATATTCTTTTATAGTGCACGCTTTACGTAGGCACAAGTGTGTTTGTAATTTTGTCGATCTGCTTGTCTTTTACAAACGAAATCTAGAAGTTATAAGTTGGTAGTTATTTCTGGTATTTATTTGATGTCTGTCACTATTTCTTAAATAACAATTGATGCTTTTTCGCACTAATAAAAGCTATATAGAAATTTAACTGCAATGGGATTAAGTTCAGTTATTTTACTCGTTAAAACTATTTGCGAAAAGGTCGAGACTTCTGGATAAAACTTTGACAAACAAAAACAATACTATGACAAATCCAACCAGAACGTTTAACTGTAAAAGCACTGCTAAGCACATGCCAACTCAAACATAAAGCACTGTTAAAGCGCTTGCTGGACAGCACAAGCTATAGCATAAACTTAACAAGCATATGTGCGAAATTGTTATACAAACTAAACCCATGTTTACGCTTCAATATTGACTGTAAACATGCGTATAATAGACGTAAATACTTGTTAACAGCTTGTCAAATAGCGATTGTGGATCGTATCGTGGCAACAAATATGTATATCTTGTTTCACTGTGTTTCTCATTTTTTAGAGTCGATTTAACAAGTTTATTTAAGATGTTTATGACATTAAGTGAATTTGTAATCGATTTTAAGAATAACTCATGAATAGATGAACAATAGGTTTGGCTCAGCTACTGTTTATACGAAGTGTGCGAACTTCGAAAATAAAAAAAATACAGTTTTTACTATCGCGGTACATCTATATATCTATAGATTTTTAGATACGTTCTTAATGAAGTAAATAGTTCGATAAAAGCTCAAGTCCAATTTACATAACTCACAAACCGATGTCTCAAATGTACTTGCCTTATCTATACCAACAAAAATCTCTAGCGACCTTCCTATTCATAGTTACATTTATAATAGATATAGTAGCAGACACATAATACTGTGTTACGTGGATTGAATTGTATGGAAATTGACCTTAGGGTCGCACTAAGCAGACGGACAGTTTTCTCTTTCATATAATTTTGGATGCAAACTGCTGTATTAATGTGGCACGAGACCATAAAATGCTAATGCTAACGTTGTGTACGGTTCGCTTGTTAGTCTGGTCGTATGCCTTGTCTTCGTTGAATTGACATTTATGTATGTATGTATACATACCAATTTTATTGACGTTTCAATAAGTGGAATGATGTAGTAGCACGTCAATGATGATTTTGTAGTAGTAAATATTTAAAAAAAAATGCTTTAGATTCATTCATTCGTCATTTTTCTATTGTTCTTGAAAACTTTTTATAAATTTTTGATATAGAAAATTATATTATAAGCGTACTGATATATACTAGTTAATAAATTAACACTTTCTATTTATGCATTTAATATTTTGATGATAATATCAATTTCAATATGAAATATTTATGAGTATGAATTTTCTTACTAAAATCATCTTAAATACAAAAAATGTAAATCAAATTCAGCTCCGTACTTTGAAAGTCACGATTTAGATGATCCTACAAAAACACACACTTTTAACTTTTGACACCCTATTCGTTTAATTTTTTTTTCACCATAATTAATTTAAAAACAAATTAAGTAATTTATATTGTAACCGCATATGACTAAAACCAAACTCTTAGAGAATAATCATGTACCATTTCTTATTTAAAACACAGAAATAAAATCGATCAGTATACATATATAATATAAAATAAAAACACTCGAACAGTCGCTAGATCGTTCTTACGATTGGTTATACCGAATGGAAATCTGTGAAAGCAGCGAAGTCGAAATAGCTTCGGTTTTGATGCAGATCTAAATGCTGGTGTTTGCTTGTTAGTAGGGTAACCAAACATGACGTAACATCAGGGATTTGATCCGAGTTTAAGCGGATAATCCAAACTCCTGAGAACTGACTGTTTATATTGGCTAACAATTTAGGTTGATGGATGGAGTAACATTTGAATGCAAAATTATACAATCGAACTGTATCTTTACTCAACAATGTTAACTGAAGAGCTAAAACCTCTTTCGATTTAGGTAAAAGGTAATATCATGGTTTAATGCAATTTTCATCCAAGTGGTAGAGTTCAAAAGCTGAGTAATTATTAACTGGCACTGCCTGCATTTCTCCATTTGCTACAGGAATAACTTCTTCTCTTTTTACTCATTTTTAATCAAAGCTATGTACAACATCAGGATTAGATTTGTTCTCTGAAAGCATAAGCAAGGTCAAGAGGAAACTGTTGAAATAGTTTTCAGAATAAATCTATTTTTTTCATAAATCTATTTTTTCTAAAGTATAGGTCTCATTGCTCTCGAGATTTTAAAGTTTTAAATTTATATTCAACGTTTTTAATTGTTACTTTTTTATATAGTTAATAGTTTCACTACTCTCATTGCTCGTTTTTACTTTGTATTTCTTTTACTTTGACTTATAACTCCTGCTTATGTCAAATCTGTATGCGATAATTTGTAGACTTGTTAATAGCTTACTCACTAATCGCCCGTTAATGTAATGCCACTAACGAAATATTTGTGTTACTTTATGATTATATCTGTCTAAAGTATAAATTATGTTAGGGTTAAAAAAATAAATAATAAAGCTAGCATGTGCATGGTAGTTGTAGGCAAAGCCGGCGGCAAATGCTACTTTCCTATAGCCTGCCACCATTACCTTCAATATTAATAACGCCATTTCAAAATCATGTGAAGACGACCATGATCACTTACCATTGATTTGTAGATAACTTAATTGATTTTCCTTCCGTAATTCCTTCCTTAAACTGATATTCCGAATCTTACCTAAGAATGGAATGGCTACAGGAACTAATAAACCTTTCGAAACTATAAACGCACTTCCTTACTATCCGCAAAAACACGCAGATTTTAGTGCGTGCGTGAACGCACTTGCGTGACTCGCGGCGTAACTGTCTAGCTAGATGGCGCAACCGGCTCTGCTCGAATGCCTCCCTATTATGCCTGTAATAGGAGAAAACCTACTATAATTATCAGCGATCGCCCTGGATGGCAGCAGAGCGGAAATTAGTTCGATAGTATGCCGAAAGTTTAAATTGACACCTTCTTGAAAATTAGTGCAGAAACAAGTTGGTTTTCACAGTAAATTACAACGCCTTAAAAGTGTGCTTTCGAAATATATCTATTCCGTTATTTTTATTTTAAAAACAAATTACGTAATAATAAGATTATTTGTAGGACCATTGTGGAAGTGTAGAGTACATTTGGTCCAACAAATTTTCACAAAAAATATTTTTTCAAATCGGTTCATACCTTGCGGAGATATGTGCAAATATTCCTAAATTTTGTTATTTTTATTTAAAAACAAACGAATGAATCGATTTCTTTTAATTTTTTTAAATATTTTGGGATTATTTATGAAGGATGCTCTATCACATAATAAAATAATTTCTGAAACTGATTCTGAAAAACTACTAAACCAAATTACATTCAAGTACAAAATTACATTCGAAAAATATAAACATTCGAATTGAGAACCTTCCACCTTTTTTGAAGTCGGTTAAAAAGGTATACACGTTTTTACTGACTGAAAAAATGGAATTAGTGGTGGATTACTGGTGTTGCTATAACTATCAATTGATTTTCTTTAACTCGCTGAAATTCGTTAAAATATAAATAAATTGTGAAATTGAATACGAAATGAATTTACTAATCCATTTCGTATTCATTCCAGATGTTTGCGCGTACGATGAAACAAACTTAATAATATTGTCATAGATATGAAATAACTGGAAAACCAGCAGTCGAGCAATCTGCAATTTAGAACCACGACTTTTCACCAAACAGAGGCCGGACATAGAACCGATCTCAATTACCATTGACAACAGCTGTAGAGAAACACAATTGTCAGTGAAATCTGGAGCGCGGTCGGAGGGAAATATTAATAACTAAGCCGGCGTGAAATTAAAAAAAATGCACCGTCGTACATGACGTCACGCCGGTGAGGCCGTTTCACGAAAAACGAAAGTGACTTATCATATGGACTAATCTTGTGTTAATTATTAAAGAGCATGGCCATATTTGGGTATTTAAAACCAAATATTATGGGGATGCTATAATATGCCTTAGAATTATGAGGAAAATGAGGTTGCCTTATCCTTTTTAGCCAACAGCGCGAAGCATAAGAGGGTAATGAGTTTATCATGCATGCATGTCCTAGCTTTAGAGACCAAAACAGTGATTCTTATAAAACAATTGGTCGGGGTAATCAAAAGTAAATATGACGGCTATACTGTAAAAATATAAGTCGACGCACTGTCTTATAGAATGTTTTTCATGTACTTATTAAAATCATGTTTAGCTTTATTTTATCGTTTTTCATTTCGAATGACCATTTAATATCTAAACAACCTATAATTTAAACTATCATGTTTTTCAAATTTTGTTTTTCGTGTATTTCTAAATAAATATTAGAACATTTATTGCTAAACGCTAATAGCCTTATGGTTAAGGATACGCACATCCGATCACGTGGTCAAAGGTTCGAATCCTGCAATTCGAGTATTGACGTGAACCATATCCTAGTACATGCTTAGAGCGTAGTTGGAATATTTAATTAATATAAGTAAATTTTAAGTAATCTGTTAATATTCTAATTTAAATCGATATAGAATTACAAAATTTTAAAATTACAAAATATAACATAGTCTTGTGGTTGAATTTCAACTTCTAAACCAAGAAGAGAACTGAGTAAGTAGGATATTATATACAACTTTTTATGTAACAAAATTAAAATGTTTCAAGTAATTACCAACCTCAAGATTCCGCTTATATTAAATACGGAGAAAATGAAAATGGCGTGTTACGCATGACTACATAATCTAATATGATAATACTTATGTAAATATTTAAACACCTACATCGTGTGTCAGGTATTTTAATCGATTTTAGACGGTTATCTCACGATATTTCCTCTCTATAATTTGTCAATATAACTGAAATTGGTAAGATTTTACAATAATGCAAAAAATAATAACGGAGAAACTCCAATAGCGTTATTATGGTTGATTTCACGCTCTGTGACCTGTGTCGGTATCTCGTTACGGAATTTAAAATGACGATTTAAATCATACAGTAATGTCGTATACAATCATTTTAAAATAAAACTTATATTGGACATTAATTAGTAGTAAAATTAAATGAGTACTTGTTTTACTAGTTGAAGTTGTCAACTTCGAAGTGTATGTACAAAGGTAAACGATCACAAGAAATCTAATAATTGTTTTTGTATTCGACTTCAAACGCAAAAATAAAAGTTTTAAAAAAGAAGCTTTTAAACCCATTTCCAGGAAAAGTATATGGGACCACTTCAGAACTATATGCTTAAAAATCAAATAAAAATTTGAAAATCGGTTCAAACCCGCGAAGATGTCAGTTGACTTATACACAAAAAAATAAAAAAAAACAAAGTGATATTGAGAACCCCTAAACTTACTTACAAAAAAATAAAAAACCGAATTAAGAACCTCTTCCTTTTAAAGTTGGTTAAAAAGACACTGACAACAAATGTTTTCGCCTCTTTAACCACTTCCGTTTGAACATCTATTCTCTCTATTCATCACAACCTAAAGATCGGCAATGCTTCTGCAATTTTTAATTATCTATTAAGTAATTAGAACAACCCTTTAAAATTGTTAGTTAAATATAAAATCGGTTAAATATAAAATCGGAAGTTCGTACTGCAAAAAAAAATTACCACCACTTTTAATATAAAAAAATGTGTAAAATTAAATCAGCCCATCAGCCCTACAGTCTTAATCCCATTTATATTAAATGTTAGAGCACGAACCGGATATCATAGTGATATATATATAATGATAAAAAATGTGTTTCAATAATTATATAAAAAAAAATAAGAAATTATGTCTGTATTATCGAGCTTACTTCTCAAACTGCCAGACGAAATAAAAGATCTATCTACCTGGAAATCTATCTATGTTGTTCTCAATTTAAGCAAAAGATTTTAGGGTAATCCCATCATAATGCTTGCATAGCTAGTAAGTGCTAAATGCTAAAGGGGTTGGTTACTTTTTACAGCTTTTGCTGCATTTTTACGGCACCACAGAAGTATTACTGCTTTATACAAAGTCGGCATAAAATAAAGTATACAGGACTACAGGGGTTGCCGGATGGCCATGTCTAGTGTTTTCTTTTCCCCTTTAAATCCTTAATCCTGTAATCCATGCTATCCAATTTTCCAAGCTGACAACGCAGTTGTCACTCTCCTGGTGTTACGTGGGCGACGGGGTTGCTAACCATCAGGTGAACCGTCTGCTCGTTTGTCTACCTTTCCATAAAAAATAACACGGGAAAGTGACTCAACAAAAGTAATGTCATATAAAGAACTCTATTACGCTATAAGCAAATTTCCCTTGAGATCTAACAATTAGAAACAAATCCAATCAAACGGTTGCAACATCAGCTCAGATCCGTGTCGAGGAGATTAAGGTGGGAATGCATGCAACTCGCTCGCTATGTTAATTAAATAATTATTGTAACGTGATCCGCGACACTTCGAAAAGGAAATGTCTGGCTAGTGCTGGCCGCACTCGCATCGATGGTTGACGCTGTTTAAATAATTCAGCGCCGAAGGTTACAATTTCAACGATATATTTTTTATGTCATTGTCAGTACCTCATTTTACTTGACATTTTCACAAAAAATTACAAAAACCGAATTCAAACGCCTTAAAAGTGTACTTTCGAAAAATACCTTCGTTATTTTCATTTTAAACAAACTACTAATCAGATTTTTATAAAAATTTTACATAAAATGGAAGTGTAGAGTACACTTCCATTTTTTTACAGCTTAAATTTTTAAATCAGTAGGTTTGCTGGGTCCGCAAATATCTTTACAAGAACCAAAGCTTTAAAAATACTGTGAAATTAACTTCTGTTCAAACAATTACGTCAATTATCCAAGCTCAAGCTTCACGGTGCCAAAAATTATCCATAATCAGGACTTGTGTCGATTGACATTGTATCGAAGTATCGATAATCTGTCACGGACATCACTACGGTTACAACAAGGTCAGTCGGTCGTGACTGGAATCCATTCTTGACGCGTCCAACAATTCTATTAAACTATTGCGATACTTATCGGTTGCGAAACTAGTGTGCTTTACCCGACTGCGGTGGAACGGGTTATGACTTTAGATTACGACCATATCGACTAAAATGTCCACTTAATTTTAGGTTTATTTTTTT
Source organism: Graphium colonna (assembly GCA_025505425.1). Taxonomy (NCBI): domain Eukaryota; kingdom Metazoa; phylum Arthropoda; class Insecta; order Lepidoptera; family Papilionidae; genus Graphium; species Graphium colonna. The sequence continues at coordinate 8,342 of JAOCPS010762619.1, forward strand.
AAAATAATTTTTACAAGATATACATAAAAAAGAACTGTTCAAGGGAAAGGGAGAACCTCTGGTAACAAATGCATGTAAGGTTTATACGTGTATATGTGAGGTTTTAGCATTTTGGTTAGGGCTTTCAAGAAACGAGCGTATTCATATCTCAAAGGCCAGCAACGCTCTTGTAACTCCTCTGGTGTTGCGGGAGTCCATGGGCTCCTTCAGGTGAAGCGCTTGCAAAAAAAGACTGAAGAAAAATTCACTACAGTTCTAGCAGTTTCAGTTTAGTCACCCGCTTTCATTTGTAAATAAATAAAGGTACATCCGCGGATTCCCAAATCTCAGCAACCTCTTAGCCTTTTTGGTGGACAATAAAGCCCAAATATTGTACACATGATAATCTCCAGATCAGAATATATTTCCTTTTGGCAATAATTTAACTATTTGATTAGATGTTTATTAATTAATTTATAATTAAATTCAACGCTTGCGCCAATGGCGACTTCAATTGGCGTTTAGTTAATTAATTTTTAAAATGTAAATTACTTTGGTCGTCAAAGCTTGTTCACATTTATTTATTCTTATTGTCAACCTCGACGTTACAAAACCAATATATTTTAGTCAGGTAGATGCAGAAAGCTAAAATAAAAAAATATCCATTAAAAATACATCCGACTTACATAGAAATCTGTTTTTTTACTAATCACATGAACATGACACATAGCGTAACAGCCAATATGTCAGCTGTTCCTTCTTAAAAATAACGCACAAGGCGTGCAAGTGTGGCATTTACTAAAATTATACGAAAAAGTCGAATTTCGACCATTACGAATTCTCTAGTATCCTCCTGTCCTCGTAGCCTTTTTCACCAAGGTATTTAGGGTCAGTTTCTAATTTACTCAAATATTACCTGAATTTCAGTTTTTCCGCAGAGCGACTGCCATCTTATCTCCGCAACCCAAAGATATAAACTGAATTCCAAGGATGGATTAGTTATCAGGATCTTTAAAGACACTGACATCTTATAACGACTACCAAAGATGTTCTCGGCAACCGGGCCTGACTTTTAACACGCCCATCATTATCTGTGTTAAATAATGTTACGATTATTTAAAAAAAATCAACAACACAAAGGCCCCCTGGGAGCTTCAAACCCACGACCTCCGGTTTATAAAGCAAGCGTCCACACCACTAGGCTACGAAGGCGGTATACGAGTTCTCTAGTAAAATATAAATTGATAATGTCACCCAGTTATACTGTTACTTAAAGATAATATATGCATAACCAGAAAAACGTGCGTGAAGACCAGCTGTAAGGTAAACATGGCGTCGTTTTGATAAAGCGCGGGAAAATTATGTCACGTCGCGTTGTCTCGCGCCATGATGGTTGTAATCGGAAGATTACACAACGCTGTCAGGGCAAGATGTCGTGTGCCAGTATTATATCAACGGAGTGCGTTTACGCATGAATAATTAAACTTATTCATGCGTATACGCACTCCGTAGCAAAGAAAAGGTAATTATTAGGAATTAGCATTTTATTAAACTCTGAGACTAGAGATTATATCAGAATACTTTTTCAGTCAATACTTGATGTTTGAAATAAAGTATTATATAAACAATAAAACAAAGCTAAGCTTGTCCGTTACATATCTATTAATATAAATAAAGTTTAAGTGTCTCTTTGAAATATACAAATGAGAGGTTTAGTCTTCTTTTCGTGAGTTTTGGATTAACTGATAGTTAATGATATAAGGAGTAACTCCACTTTAGGTTTTAAATAGGTTTAGTGTAAAAAAAATTAAAACCTGAAACCAATACCGCACGGAACACTTAATATATTAATTTAAAAGACTATATTTTGTGTTACAAGCATTCTATATAATGTTATTTTCTTATCTTAACAAAGGCCTCTCTCTGCTCCCTTCATGACTCCCTTTCCTGTGCCTCTTTCTATCATTCATCATCTGGGTCGTTTTATATATCTAGTAGAACGTTTAATAATAACGAT
>JAOCPS010762730.1:0-10337 GCA_025505425.1 Graphium colonna
CTTGAGCATGCAGTGCCTATATGAAATCCATTATATGACAATTATTACTATTCCCTTGAAAGTATGCCAAAAAATTGTTGTAATGAATGGATAATTAATGTTTCAGTACTTTGTACAAGCAAATACAAAAAATAGAATTTTCATAGCGATGAATCAAGACTCAATTAATTAGAAGCAGTTTTACTCCAAGATATGTGCTAAAAAAGATACGATTGTATTACGTTATTTAATAAGCTCTGCATGAAAGTTTTTGATTGCACCGTTCAAATATTGAACCGATGCAGGTAATTATTCCCCAATGTGTCGATTATTAACAATTATAACATTGAGATCAAAACTACATAGTACGATTTGCGACGAAACATAGCAGAATTATTAACATTAAAAGAATAACTTTTAAAACTGTCAGAATCTAGTTTAATGTATGTTCAAAAATGTAAATAATTTGTGGTAAACCGTTATGATAGGACATTCGTAACATAATTTTATCATTTTAATGTTACTCATATTGTATCATTATTTATTTATCCCAATTAAGAGAAAAAAAAGTAAATTATTACAAACAAACACAAAATAAAATGTATTCTTTATAATATAAAATTATATTAGGATTAACTTTAAACCTTAATCAAAATAATTTTCTCCATATGTGTAGTATCATATATGAATAAACTAATGTTACCTAAAAGTTTAAGTAAGTAAAGTACATACAAAGACATAGATCAAATAACTCAAAGAAAGGTGGTAGAGCATCCATTCACTGCTTTTGCTGCACTTCTACCGCCACGCTCGCCCGTATAAGTACCACCGCCCTTTATAAAGTTGGTATAATTTTTTTTTTTACTTTTCCCACTCCTATCCTTAATCCTGACCCCATCCTATCCATACAGTAATAATATTTTTGACTGAGTATATCATGTAAAATGAAAATTAATATTGAGGTATATAGGTTGAGCACAGTTTAATTCTGTTGCCTTTACAACAGACAATAGCAGAAAAGAAAACAAAATCTGATAATCTCTGTGAATATCAATTTGTATAATTATGTAACGTATGTAATTTTTTTATATTGATCCTTGTGAATAAATACAATACTAGCTATAGAAAAATAATTGTAAGCTTTTTTCTTTTTCAAAAAATGAAAACGGAAAAGTAAAAAAATAGGCGTATATTTTAATAGCAATGGAAATTATGCAGTTCGCTCAGTGTTGCGAGAGCTTGCGCTTTGGATGTGCCATGACGACTGCGTCGATTTATGTATCTGTATATATATGTAGATATATATGTTTGTTGCCGTGTGGTGCTGGTCTAGATTAGAAACACCCCCTGCCTTCCCGTGGGTGTCGTAAGAATCGAGTAAGGGTCCGAAGGTAGTCTGGAGGGATGATTGTGCCAATCATACTGTTCCACTATCAATCAATACACTCCATTATCTGACTACCATCCTCTAAAAGAAGGAAAACTAATATTAAGCCCGGAAGTGGTGCCTCCGTTCAGGCGCAAGCCAGGCACTTAAGGCCAAACTGGCGCCACATTTACTGACTTGCCATTTCTGTGGGCTCCGTCGGGGAGGTGGAGAAGGTGGCATGGGTTCAGGGCAAGCCCGTAGTGCTACAAAATTGTCTGACCCAGGCGCAACAGCATCCGCGGAAAGGATAATTCTCCCACATGCCCATCAGTTGGGAAACAATACGGAGAGTGACATTTAACAGTTATAAGCTAACATAAATAGGCGTTAGTGCAAGCGCCAGGGGTCACTCTCGACAGTAAGAGGATCCATCGCAGATCCAATGATCAGTTACCGCCTGCTTTAAGTTGGGTAGCCCCTGACCAATAAGATACTAATGCGGGTGACGCTATAACTTAGCTATATAAACACCAACGTTGCGCTTTGCTTCATGGAATGTCCGCACTATGAAGACAGTCCTCTAGAATATCTGCGGAGGCTTCAATTGTACACAAAATCTGCGTAAAATTTCCATTATCAACGTTGAGCTAAAAAGGCTTAAAGTAGATGTCGCGGCCTTACAGGAAACCAGGATCGAGGATGAAGGGTCAGTTCACGAAGCTGACTATACGTTCATCTAGAAGGGCAAGGGTTCCTCAGAAGTTTGCGAGCATGGTGTAGGATTTGTCGTCCACAATAGCTAACTTAATACGATAGAAACACCCATAGGTGTTTCTGAAGGCATAATGGTTTTCCGTCTAAAGACTAAAAGGGGCTATGTCGCCCTTGTCTCCGCTTACGCTCAGACGCTAAATTTCACTCCTGAGAGCAAGGAACAGTTCTACAACCTGCTCGAAGAAACTGTGCGAAAGGTCCGTTCAACAGACTAACTGCACATTTTGGACGACTTCAATGCCCGTGTTGGCCAGGATCCATCAGCCTGGCCTGAATGCCTGGGTACACACGGTACAGGTAAGCGAAATGAAAATGGGCAACGACTTCTAGAGTTTTGTTCTAGACATCAACTTTTATTTATTACTAACCATTTTTTTTAAGGCAAAATTATGCGGAAAGTCTCGTGGATGCACTCCAGATCCAAACATTGGCACCAGTTGGATCTCGCCCTTACAAGAAGGAGGGACCTGCGGGAAACACTTTACACGCGCGCCTTTCATAGCGCCGATTGTGACACCGACCACATCCTAGTTGCTTCCAACGTTCGGCTTAGCCCCAAGAGAATCCACTTGTCGAAGCCCAAGGGTCGCAAAAAGATAAATCGTTTCAAAACCCGGGACCCAGAGGCGGTGGATTTGTTTGTGGCCATGGCCCGTGCGGGGGTTGCTAACTGGTAAGCGTCGGTGTCACCGCAAACTCAATGGGAGAGGCTAAGATCGCTTCTTACTGTAATCGCAGGTAAAGCTTTTGGGTATCAGAAAGTGAAGTCACGACTGGGCCAAGCAGCCTAAACTTTCGCCTTAGTCCTTGCGCCGCCAGTACCTTAACAGAGCAAAGGCTACATTCCAGCAAAGCACTCGCTTCTATGCCAACGCGTACTGGGCGAAGCTTTGTCAGAGTATCCAAGCTTGTGCCGGTGCGGGGAATATCGACGGAATCTATGTAGGCATCAAAAGAGCTCTAGGGCCTATGCTAAAAAAGACAGCACCTCTTTAAAAAAACGGTTCTTGAAAGATTCGGATGCCCTCCAAAGTTTCTAAAGGTAGTGCAATCGTTCCACGAAGGGATGGAGGCCACAGTGTTGCACAACGGTGACACGTCAGCACCATTTGACGTTGCGTTCTGGCACCTACTCTCTTCGGAATGTTCTTTTCCGCACTGCTAAAGGTTGTTTTCGGAAACGATTAGCAGGGCATTCACCTACATACTCGTTCCGATGGTAGGTTGTAAAACATCTCCTTACTTAAGTCATAGCGTTACAGAGAGGATATATTCGTGGGCAGCCTTCTCCTTGCTGAGGAAGCCACCTTTGTTGCATACGATCAGATTCAGCTCCAAAGTATGATGGATAAATTTTCCAGAGCATGCAACCTCTTCTTAATGTCTATGAATGTCAAAAATACCATTATATTAGCGCAAGGATGCCCCGAGTGATCATGCTTGATGGCGCTCCACTGGAGGTGGTCAGTAAGTTTTGCTACCTTGGTTCGCTTGTGTCGAGCAATCTTTCGCTAGATGTAGAGATTTCCCCGCATCGGCAAAGCGGCCACCACGTTCGGAAGGTTTCGTGCGAGAGCTTGGGAAAGCAACCATCTTACGCTTAAAACATAGATTCTTGTTTACCAAGCGTGTGTTCTGAGTACACTTCTTTACGAAGCGGAATCCTGGACGATGTACGCAAAACAAGAATGCAGCCTGAACACATTCCACATGCGTTGCCTACAAAGCATTCTGGCTATCACCTGGAGGAGTCGTACGACAAGCGAGGCTGCTCTCGGCGCGGCGCAGCTTAACACCATCACGGCCATGCTTAAGCAGCGGTGACTGAGATGGCTGGGCCATGTGCACCGCATGGAGCAATTGCATTTGCCCAAGCAGATTCTGCTTGGGGAGGTCGCAGAGGCCAAGAGACCCGTAGGCCGACTCATGTTACGGTTCAAAGACTGCTAAGCGTGACATGGTTGCTTTTAACATCCCTAGCAACCAATGGGAAGAGCTGGCCGAGGATCGTAATAAGTGGTGACGACTTGTTCATGACAGGCAATCAAAATATGATGACACCTGGTTTGGGTTGTTACGGCGAAACGTATGAGGCATCACGAGCGGTCGTCCAACCCCCGACTACCAGGCGGTGCGTACACTTGTCGTGAGTGCGGCCGGAGGGCTCGATCCCGTATAGGCTTATCCTGCTTAAATCATCTGTCACAGATGACAAGGCCTGTTATATAGGTAGTTGTAACTGAGAGGCTGAACATATACGGTTATGTTAGTGGGTGGAAGTGATTTTATTTAGTATTAATTTTGATCAAAATACTTCTTGTAACTTTTTCGTAGTTTAATTCATTGAAGACACTCTTGGTGTTTGTCTTTTATAAAATAATAGAAAATTTTGGACATTTGTAACTATCCTTTAAACACGGCAACAAAGATTTATTTGATCTTACAAAAATTGAAGACAGCTACTTCAAAGACATAAAAATATCTTTTAAAATTGTCAAGTCCTTCTACAATTTTTCTTCGTCAGCTAAAATAAATTCGGAAACAACAATGACATTGCCCTTTCAGAGGGAAATCCGTGGAAGTAAATAATGAGAACACGCAAAAAAAACCTTAAAGCGGTTTTCTTTTAATGGGTTGAAGCCTTTAGGAAGCCAAAATTATAAATGAGATGTTTTTTAATTAAAATATGGTATTGAATTTTTTTTAAATCACAAGGATATCTTTTTACGCGAAAATGAACTTTGGTAAAGTTCTTTGTATTATTTATACTGGTAAGTGGTTTTATTTTATGTGTTCTGAAAACAGAATTATTTTCGATTATCTTTCTTTCTTATATTTTACTATAAATTTTGCGGGACCTTTTCGGAAGTAAAAGACGGATCCTTATATGCGCGGACATACCTAAAGCAATAAAATACAAATCTTTAAATTGAGAATTTTGAAGCTCCTTTTTGGAATCGATTTAAAAAATATTAACGTAATTCATTCTAATTTTATAAATTGAAGTAATTGAAATAGATGTTGTAATGAAATATTGTTTTGGTACTACATATATAAATATATTTAAAATAAATTGCTTTACGTGTGTAAACAAGCGTTTAAAATCAAATTATCTTCCGCCTGAAAACTAGATCTATGGTGTCGGTAACATGATAGAATGATAGTAAGGTAATTTTTATAGTGCTTATATATTATGGTAAATACGCAATTTTTGACTCAAGTATCATTATAGAGTATTGCAAAATGTGAATTTTAAAATTTCATGAACTGTATCTAAGTTACAATTTAGATTATAATGCAAACTTATCAAAATTTATTACGGAATAAACAAGTAAACAAATGTGGTTAATACTTCTAGTATCACCTTTAGACAATTTAAATGAGTTAAATATTTTTTTTTACTTTTATTTTTTTCTACTGTTGTTAAAACTGTTAGCGATGATGTTTGTACCTGCCGAAGCCCGGTGTTTTTCTATTTTCAGGGCTGTCCCGAGACTGAACGGTGAATACTTGCCCCAAAAGGCAAGTCACGTGAGAAGTTGTTTTCGACTTCGTAGTTCAGACGTATGTAGCGTATGTATATCTTGTAGATTGATAATTTAGCTCTAGTCGGTAACTTAGATACCAGGACAGGGTAAACTGATGGTGTCTTGAGAATAAATAAATTATAAAGTAACAAAATCAGGCCAAAAGAACATAGGGAAACAGCTACGATTTATATGCCCTATATTTACGTTTAATTTATTTTTTACGAAATCAATATAAATATCACCATACGTCCTTTATAAGAATGAAGACTCTCAATTACAAGTCGATGAGCAAGTTTCATGAACAGTTCTTGGATTCTTGTGAGGAGCTTTATTTCTATACATACTAATTAAATTTATGTGGTATCTGAAAATATTGAGTTTGTTAAATTATGACTTTCATTACCCCTAAATAAGACGATAAAGTTCTCTTAGAAATCTTAATATCAAGTATAGATTGAGGATATAATACGTTGTGCTTATTATTCGTAATCCGCAAAACAAAGAAAATACCTGCAAATTTTATAAGATGTTTCATTTAAATAATTATTTTTAACAATAAACAGTGAAATCGACCTCAAATATCCGTGATGCAATTGTGAAAGCAAATTTTTCAAAAATTATGATTTAAAAAAGAAATTGTTGGACCAATTTTTCAAATTTTACTATAGAACCACAACAAAGAAAATTAAAGGTAAAATGGCACCTTCTGTTGTGGACAAAATCAAAGTTGAATATTTTTAAAATCTCGGTTAGTTTCAGACTTCAATATAAATTAACAAACAAAATAGACATCTTATATTTGGTAATTAAGATCAATAATTGTCTAAATGCATTAATGCAAAAAAATTTGAGATAGCAACAAATTTCTGTGAATAGAAGCCATTAAGATATTCAAAGTATCCGTATCGTTTTCTGACAAACCGACGCACTTCTCGTGATACCACTTGTCACATTTAGCACATTATCTCATATTTGCCATCTTATCCCCTCCACAAGCATGACAGTACAAACTAACTTGTTTCTGCTTAGTAGCACTTTTACCCTTTGTTATTTTTGTCTTCTTGATTTTTCGAAAAGGTCTTTGGTGACTATGATTCCCCTATTATTTTAGGCTGTACTTCTTCCTGTTATTTTCTTAATATTTTTGGCTGGAGTAGGCATAAGCTGTTTAAATACTGTCTTTTTTATTGTAACTGAATACTGTCTTTATCGTCATCATCTGTACTAAAACGTCCATAGACCATTCTGTAAAGAATATCAGGTCGTCTGTTTGGGTCTTGCCTAACTTGTTTTTCTCTCATTTTTGATATCGATGGTATTGATGTTAGTTACTTGGAGCAAATAAGAAATTGCGTATTTTCTCTCTTAACATCGTTGGATAAAGGATCAGCTTGTATTTCTTTCAGTATAGATGGTGCAAAAGCTAAGCTAAGGAGTAGTCTGTGGATTCAATAGATATAATCCAGTTGCTCTGAAGTCGTTTATAATGTTATTATGGGTCATAGATTTCCCCAGACTTTTAAAAGAATAACATTAAATCTTGCCTAAGTCAGCTTTTTTTCTGGGTTTTGTTCCGTAAAGCTTAAAACTTCTGAATCTCAGTGGTGTTCAAAATACCGATAGATGGATTAATCAAGAGGTTGAAGTTTATGGGTGGTATTTAATGGCAAACAGCACAATGATATATCAAGTGAATCGGCAACTTCAACAATGGATATAACTTAGTAACAGGCTGCTCGATTAAATATTACAAGGCAATTTTCTCGTCATTTTTACCGGTATAAATGCTTTAAAAATCTTTGAAAAGTTCATTAGTCATATAACACTTAGTAGACTTTTGGACTAATGAGTGATCTTGGTATAAGTTATCATAGAACTCTGGTTTTAGCCGTTTACCTTTAAATATGATCATCCGCGGTATCACACTACCAAGTATTTACACAGCAAGTATTTGTATAGCATTTACACATGATGCGATGGTGACTTTTTGAGCATGTTCCGAATACTACAAGTACGGTCTTTTAACTTCCATCTTTGCCAAAACAGTCTGCTGGTGGTAAATCTTTAAACGGAAACCTTTCGCATCTATGTTATAAATTCATTAAATATAACTCTTCAAATTTAGAAGATCATGTACTTTATATAAAAAAAAGAAACAATAAATAGTTAGTACAAAGATAATATTACATATTTTTAACATTACAAAATAAGCAAAAATTCATTAACTAATACTGTGAAACAGACAAATGACATAAAATGGAGGATATTAAGTAAATTTTTGTAGGCAAGGAAAAGGCAAAGGAAAAATAGTTTGTATCAGATGCTTCTTTATTATTCGCGCTGCGAAAGCGTTCCTCGATCCGAAGGACGGCACACTGGCAAGAGCGCATGAGCTATCTTGTCGCGACAAATTTGATGCGCCATCTTTAGATGTTACCTACCTATTCTTGTGACTTGAAATGAAAACCTACGGGCTACTTCCCGTGATGCATCTTGAAATTTGAAACGAAGCAATGTATTATATAACGGATAAAGGAGAATTGCGAAAAGCATAAACTTAAAGTTACATTATATAATAAAAAGATGTTTAATAATATAAAAATTACTACACCCTTCCAACGAATGCGTAGTGGTATTAAATTTAAATTCATATTAACGTTTTATAAATTTTAATTTACAGCTTTGTGCAGAACACTTGGTGCGCGAGTTCGATTCACTCTTGGCGCGGTTTTTCTTTACATTGTGCCAATAAATCATAAAAGATCATATAATTAAGAAAAGTGTTTCTATAAATTAGCTATAAAGTCGTAACATTGTACAGCCAGCTTATATCACTGGATGTATACTGAACCTAACTCATATTAATTTTTGGTTCTGAAATTAGGATATCATTGCAAGAGTTGGAATAATAATGCACATATTCTGAAATTTATCAGTTAAATCACGAAAACTTTAGCAAACAACACAATTAGCGTAGGAAAATGCAATCTCACGGGGAAAACAATAACAGTTTAGCAACGAGATTGCCCCGGGCCAAACAAATCAGGGTGGATACAAGAACGTCCCGACGTAACTCAAAATCAACATTGCAACGCTACGACCCTTTGTTTATCCATTAGCTTACCGCAAACTGAGCAAACGGCGAGTAGAAAAATTCCGCTGATAATACGATATTTTGCTAAAGACATTGTTCTCGAACGCGATAGAAACAAGGGGAACGTTATGACAATATCATGGGAAATAATAATATTAAGCGGGTCTTGTACGTATCTCTAGTATTCGATACAATCAAGTCGTAAATATTCTATATTTATCTAGCTTTCGTTTAGTTCCAATTATATGTGGGAATGCTATAACATTTTGCGTTTAATATGGTAATAAATGAGGGTTGTGCTATGCTATTGAGCTGAAAATTAACGTATGTAAAGCTGATGCCGTTAATTACATCACATGAACTGGTTTTGCAATGGTCACAAAGTTGCCGCTGATTTTTTGTAATGAAACGTAAATATTTTCTTGAAAATGGGTGCTCCTGATTTTAATGGCTATTAATTAAGTCTTAGATGGCATACAAAATGAATGGGCTCTTGTGGATAGCGCTTTACGTAAAAATTAAATTTTTGAATTTCAATTTTATTAAACTTTTTGATAAACTACGCTGCAGCTGCGATACCTCCTACTGGCAGTGTAAAAACGTCAGATTCGCGAATATTATTAATTCAGCAGAAAATTTAAGCCTTATATAGGCATTTACATAAAAAGATCATTTAAAGTTATTAAAGTATTAAAAAGAAAAAGTAACAGCCTATTTAAATTGTCCCACTGCTGGGCAAAGGCGTCCTCTAGACATAGTATTTAGTACTCGTACATAACATAGTCCACAACGCAGCCCAAGTGTGGATTTGCGGGCTGCATATATCTCGAAAATATTATTTCTTAGGTTTGAAGGTTTTCTCACGATGTTTTATTTTACTGCAGTGGTAAGTCAGTACTTAAAATTGCAATTAGAAATTTAAGAAATTCATTGGTTCGTCGACGACGTCGACGTTCGTCTCGAATAAGCTGAATTGAAGGCGAGCGCCCGGATAATAAGCTGCCACGGCTGTCATCTTAGATTATTTACATACATTTAATTATAAATTTAATTTTTTTTCTTAATAGAAATAGATCTATCTTTGTAAACTTGTACGGCCATTGTTGCTTATGTAGCCTGGTGGTATGAACCCTTGCTTTATAAACCGGCGATCTTCGGTTCGTGTTCCGTAGGAGGGCAATGACTTTGATTTGTTGTTTCTTGGTTGAATTTGGGCAATGCGGTCGGATTGCCTGAAAAGAAATATAATCCATGCATCGGGCATGTAAAAAGTTGGTCCCGCACCAGTTGTCTCTCCGGTCATGTCGCTCACCGCATTTACTGCTATTTTGATTTATTAATTGACTCAAAAGGTGGCGTTGCTATTACCTGAACGTATTTTTTTAAATCAGCTTTATAGCAGTAGTAGTAACGTCGAATAGGTCCAGTAGTTTGGAAGTATAATGGGTTTAAAGGATTTTTTGTTTTGTTACCTAAAAAAAAATCAAACGTTTAAAATATTTAAAAACTTAGCCCTAGCTCTATAGATAAAGTGCTCCGTTGACGGCTAAACTATAATTTTGTTTAAGAATCAAAAATATGAAAAAAATAA